>BQNB010086787.1:3871-28093 GCA_026074375.1 Tanacetum coccineum
TTCCCTCTGGAGGTATAACTTGTTTATATGCAAATGCAACAGCAGATGAGTCTAAATTATGGCACAGGAGATTAGGTCATGTGAATTTCAAAAATATAAACAAACTTGTTAAAGGTCCCCTAGTTAGAGGTTTACCTTCAAATGTTTTTGTGAATGACCACACTTGTGTTGCCTGTAAGAAGGGTAAGCAACATAAGGCCTCCTGTTAGGCCAAGTTAGAAAGAATCATCAGAAAGCCCCTATAATTACTTCATATAGACTTATTTGGACCAGTCTCTATAGAAAGTATTAACAAGAAAATGTACTATTTGGTCGTGACTGATATTTTTTACCGGATTTAGTTGGGTATTTTTCTTAGCTATTAAGGATGAAACATCTGAAATCCTTTGTAAATTTATCAAAGGCTTAGAAAACCAATTGAATCATAATGTTAAAATCATTAGATGTGATAATGGGCCAGAGTTTAAGAACCATGCTATGAATGAATTCTGTGCTAAGAAAGGAATAAAAAGGGAGTTTAGTGTGGCTAGAACTCCACAGCAGAATGGTGTTGCAAAAAGGAAAAACATGACCCTAATTAAGACAGCTAGAACTATGTTAGCGAACTCACTTTTACCTACCCCATTTTGGGCAGAGGCAGTAAATACTGCCTGTTATGTACTAAATAGGGTATTAGTGACCAAACCTCAAAATAAGACACCTTATGAACTATTAATAGGTAAATCACCTAGTATTAGTTTTATGAGACCTTTTGGGTGCCCCTTGACCATTTTAAACACCTTAGATTTCTTGGGTAAATTTGATGGAAAATATGATAAAGGTTATTTGCTTGGATACTCTACCAGTAGTAAAGCCTTTAGAGTATACAACAAAAGGACCAAAAGGGTAGAAACAAGGGTTCTAGTAGAAGATGTTGCTCCAGCTGCACATGAAAAATCTTCTGAAAGTTCTCCTAAAGACAATGATGTACAGGATTCAGAAGATGTTGCTGACAAGGAATGACAACATCAGATGACAGAAGATGAACAAGTCTTGCATGATGAACTTGAGAAGATGATTGCTAAAGCTGTTGATGATGCAACAAGACAAGCTTTTGAAGAAGAAAAGAGGAATATTGCATCTCAAAAGAGGGCAACTCAGACTACTAGTTTTAACAAACTTAGTACTCGTAGGTCATCTGTTATTACTGCTACCATGCCATATGTTAGTGCTACTAGTACCCCCACAGGTGCAAATGCTGGTGAATCATCATTCGTCTATCTTGGAAGAAAAATACCTATTGATGTATCTACTCTCCCTAATGCTGATTTACCCATTGATCTAAATATGCCTGATTTAGAAGATGATTCTGATGCATTTTCAAATGATGGCATAATCAATGGAGCCTATGATGATGAGAATGTGAGTGTAGTAGCTGATTTCAATAATATGGATGACACCATTAATGTCAGTCCTATTCCCATACTCAAAATTCATAAGGATCATCCAAAAGATCAAATTCTAGGAGATCTTAAGTCAGCAGTTCAAACAAGAGGAAATATTCAAAAGGCTTCTTCAGCACAACAAGCATTGGTAAGCTACATCCACAAACAGAACAGAACAAATCACAAAGATCATCAAAACTATTTGTTGGCATGTTTTCTCTCCCAAGAAGAACCCAAGAACATATCACAAGCCTTACAAGATGAAAGGTAGGTAGAAACAATGCAAGAGGAATTGCTATAGTTCAAATTACAGAAGGTTTGGGTACTTGTTGATTTGCCATATGGGAAAAAGGTAATTGGCACAAAGTGGGTCTTCAAAAATAAGAGAGATGAGAGAAGTATTGTTGTAAAAAACAAAGTAAGGCTTATAGCACAAGGGTTTAGACAGGAGGAAGGAATAGATTATGATGAGGTTTTTGCACCTGTTGCCAGGATAGAGGCAATCAGGTTATTTTTAGCCTTTGCGTCATACATGGGATTTACTGTCTACCAAATGGATGTTAAAAGTGCATTTCTCTATGGCACTATTGAAGAGGAGGTGTATGTCCATCAACCTCCAGGCTTTGTTGATCCTGCTCATCCAAATAAAGTCTATAAGGTGATCAAAGCTCTTTATGGTCTTTATTAAGCCCCTAGAGCTTGGTATAAGACACTTTCTTCTTTTCTGATGGAAAATGGTTTTAGGAGAGGTACCATAGACAAAACATTGTTTATCAAGAAGAATAAGAGTGACATTATGTTAGTCTAAGTGTATGTGGATGACATTATTTTTGGCTCTACAAAGAAGTCTATGTGTACAGAATTTAAAGACTGTATGCACAAGAGATTCCAAATGAGCTCCATAGGTGAACTCACTTTCTTTTTAGGACTTCAAGTGAAGCAACAACCTGATGGAATCTTTATTAGTCAGGACAAGTATGTAGCTGACATTCTTAAGAAGTTTGACTTTTGGTCCATCTGAACAGCTACTACTCCTATTGAGTCTAATAAGCCACTGGTCAAGGATGAAGATGGTGAAGATGTAGATGTACATGTCTACATATCTATGATTGGTTCCCTAATGTATTTGACTGCATTAAGGCCAGACATCATGTTTGTTGTTTGTGCTTGTACTAGATTTCAAGTCACTCCAAAAGCCTCACACTTAAATGCAGTAAAAAGGATTTTTAGGTACCTCAAACATCAACCTAAATTAGGTTTATGGTATCCTAGGGATTCACCTTTTGAACTGGAAGCTTTCTCAGACAGTGACTATGGAGGAGCCAGCCTTGACAGAAAATCAACAACAGGTGGCTGTCAATTTTTTGGTAGAAGATTGATATCTTGGCAATGCAAGAAGTAAACTATTATGGCAATTCTACTACTGAGGCAGAATATGTTACAGCTGCTAACTGTTGTAGGCAAGTACTATGGATACAGAATTAGATGATGGATTATGATTTTAATTTCATGAACACCAAATTCATATTGATAATGAGAGCACTATAAGTGTTATCAAGAATCCTGTTGCTCATTCTAGGACCAAGCATATCGAGATTCGATTTCATTTTATCAGAGATTGCTATGAGAAAAGACTGATAGAAGTTATCAAGATTCATACAGACTCTAATGTTGCAGACCTTCTCACCAAAGGATTTGATGTCACAAGATTTAACTTTTTGGTGGTTAGCATTGGGATGTTAAATATGTAGCTATATTTGAGGGGAGGTTACATTATAAAGTTTGTACTTGTAGTTAGAATTAATACTGCTAGGATATTAATTCTGGTAGTTAGGATTGTTAGTTCAGGTTAATATTGCCTTATACAAACATCTTGTAGTATTTTTCTTGTTTTTGGACTAACTCTCTCAGGACAAGCATAGCATGGATTGGAGGATGGATAGAAGTTGTGCTGCAAATTCTACTCATTATGGTTGTAAGTACTAAGTACTAGAGTTAATTCTGGTAGTCTATAAGTTAATTCTGGCAGTCTATAAGTTAATTCTGGTAGTCTATAAGTTAATTCTGGTAGACTTTGTTAGTACTGGTAGGCTAATGTTAAGTCTGGTAGATGACCGTTGGTGCTGGTGAGGGAAAATTGATTTTTCTTATTTAATATTACTGTAGGATTTTTACGGCGCCACTAGCTTCTAAGATAGGTTTTCGATTTGGGATAAAAACTGCACTTTATTCTATAAAATATCTTTCTTTGCTCTAAAGAAACTTCTTTTACAGTCGGTCCAATAAGAAACCTTGTTATTCATCGATTAAAACTCAATTCTATCTCTCTACCAGTACTTAGTCATTCACTCGTATCAAACCCAGCACTGAATTGAATTCTTACGACTTTTGTTCAACAACGTGTTCATATGGCAATTCCTAAAGTACTCAGCATGCATTAATATGGTCGCTTTCCTGAAGAAACCTATTTTGAAAGTGTTGGCTTCACTGAGTGTGGATTTTCTTAAAGGTAGCATCTCTACAGGTATGCATTAACTCATATCCTATTTCATGGGATCCCTAGTCAAACAGTTCTGTGGAAATACTGTCACTGTCAGAACACTTGCTATTGGGACTCAACCATTTGTTGCATCTATAGACTCTAAAGGAGTATACTATTACTGAGGCATCTCGTAAAGAAGTAAACTTTATTTGGCAGATTGCAACAGGGCATACATAATTTATCTGTGCTGAAATATAATGATGGATTAGCTACATTAGGGTATGTTACTGAGGGTAAATTAACTTTTTGGAAAAGGAATTTTACACCCTAATGGAAATTTTTAATCCATCATATTTTACACTGATTAAGCCCTAAGTCTGGTAGATGGGATCAATTGGTAGTATATTGCTAGGCATCTAATCCTGTTTATCTAGTAATAGGGTTATAATTTTTTTTCTAAAAATACTGATTTTGATGGAACTTATGGTCATAACTGGAGAGTAATAAAAAATTTTAAATGTATCCAAGATTTTTACAAATTATTTTGGACATTAATATTGAACATAAAAGAAAGTATTTAGCCTCAACTTTGACCAAAAAGCTTTTTGCAAACATGAAAAGGGGTATTATACTGGGTATTGTACCATTGCTGCCTGCTATGTAGGCAGGTGAGCTATGGTTAAGGTAAAGGACTCAGGCACAACAGTGAACCCTATCCCACTCTGTTGATCCACTGCCAATCACATTCCCCCTAAACCACTATGCCATCATCACCACCTCATGTCAATACATCAATTCTCCACTCCATTCACCACAGCATTCACACCTCATTCCCACATCAATCTACCTCATTCACTATTTCAATCACCACCTTACTCACCACCTCATTCCTCACCACCTAGGTCATATGAAGCACCTCTCCCTAAAGGTAACACATTAGGAAGTGCTAAGGCCAGTATATAACTCAAAGAATTGATGGTACTTGTACCTAGCTTAGTGACCAGGGTTACTAGTTTGGAGAAAGAGTTGAAGGAGACCAAACAGACTCTAGGGAATGCTGTGCTCAAATTGGTAAAGAAGGTGAAATCTCTGGAAAACGCTTTGAAGAGGAAATCCAAGAAAGTAATTGTATATGCATCAGAGGGTGAAGAACCAGAGGATCAGGAGAGGATAATACAAGATATTAATGATGATCCTCTAGTATCTTTGCAAAGAGTTTGCCCCTTTAGATAAATCTAAAGCAACAATAATGAAACACTGAGTAGACACTATTGATTATGCGGAATCTAATCAATAATGCTAAGAAGAACAATATTGAATATCACAAAAGAATGTTTATATTAAACTTTGAATCTGCCTAAGTTACAGATTACAAACTATGATTACTATTTGATCTCTGGATCTTGTGGAGAACTTCTATATACTAACTTTGCATTAGGGTTTCTTTTTTAGGACTATGGAAACCCATATGGGCTTTTGCAAAACGGCGTATAAAGATAATGCATATCCTTTATTAGATATCTCTTGCCATATCTTTAACTCTACCTAATTTCTGCGTAGAGCAGACTTAACTAATTACATAAGACAGTATTAACTATTTAACAATACCAAGTACTAACTACAATAATCCTTCTACAGTACTAACTATGTAACTAGCAGAAGTAACTACAATACACTAACAGAATTAAGTCTGTTATATAAATTCCTAACAATCCTCCCCTAAACTTGAACTTCACTTGTTAACTTCAAGTTTCTTCAGTTTTCTTCAGCTTGAGTTTTTGAGGATTGTATCCAAACACCTTTTTAAGTCCTTAGCTTCTTTTGTATTTTAGTCTTTGTCTTTTCTTTTCACAGGTACACAGCAAATCCAACTTAATGTTGGGTTGTCGTTCTTGGCAAACTTCCAGCCATAAAAGGATTTTGATTATGTCTTTAACATGCAGTCGTATGCTATAGGACTAGTCAATGCTTTATTGCAATAACAAGGTGCATTGCATATAAACCTGATAATTTTTAGCAATAACTATCAGCTATTCAACGGAATATGTGTTTTAGAGACTCTTTACAGTTAGTCGTTTGCTCTAGAGTAGCCAATGCTTTAGTGCAGTACTATGGTGCATTGATTACCATATAGTTTTTGGTAAACTATCAACCATTAACGGCTTTGAGAAGTCTTTACCAAAGTCGTTTGCTTTGGACTAGCCAGTTCTTATGCCTATTAAGCATGGTGAACTGATAACCATTTGTTATGTGGTGGTTAGCCAACACCCAAACCCCTACTCACTTTCATTATAGTACTTAGTTTCAAAAATATGTCACTACTTCTGATGAAAGAGGGACTTCCATCACTTTCGTTATCCAGGGCTTGCTTCTCAATCATCTTCAAGTTGATAACATACTTATCGATGTCCCACATCTAGAGCTTCATATTTAGCATTCCACTTGGCATGCATCTTTGACAAAGGTTATTTTCTATCTGCATAAAATATATATAGTAGATGACATCCAATGTGTAGGCGCGTGTGTACAACACAAGTAGGTTAGTTACCTCCCAATTAATTATCTTTGTTGAAGTGGCTACACTCCATATAGCATCATCTATAGAGGTGGATCAAACATGGGTCGTGAGATCAACCTTCAAAGTACCTCTATCATACATTCTTCTGAGTCTATTTTTCCCCATACTTCTTTAAATTACCTATCTGTATAAACTTACAAGCTCATCTCTTCGAAAAATCTTTAAGTATAGGCTCCAAAACTCATATAAATTTTATCAGAACCATCTTTTCTTATGATCTGATAAGCAGCCTTTTGACTTGATTGAGAAATGATCTTCCAATTAACAATAGTAGGAGGTTTTGTAGCAGTTGGAATAACATCTACTCCAATCTCTGATTCTGATGAAGCATCTTTGACTTTATCTTTCACATATGCTTCTCTTTCCTTGTTGAACTCATCTTGTGCAGTCTTGTCAATATTTATTCCCTTTCTTGCCTTTTGCTTCCTTCTCATTCCTGTTTTCTTAACTGGCACTTCAGTTTCTTCTTCTTTTACAACTTCATCTTTTCCCTTTGTGATTGAAGCATCCTCAATGTCAATCTTCTGTTTCTTTGAAGTTTCTTGTTCTAGCTGTAATCCATGTCTTTTCACTCTTGCTTCAGTTTCCATGGGCACAAAACTTTCAATACTCTTCATCAGCTTTTCAAATTCAGTCTTCAACTCTTCAAAAGAAAGCTTCTTCAATTGAGACAATTTCCATGAACTCTGATTCTTGATGAAGGTACTCATGTATTCTCTTTGTTGTGCTTGTGTCATTGGCTTACTTCTTTTTGCTTTAGCTTTTTGTTCAGCATAGAACTTCTTCTTCTCATTTATCATTTCCACCATTCTTTTTGCAAAATCATCATTGCTTATACTTTCTCCCTGAAGACTCTTGACTACCTCTGTATTAGCTTCCAGTTTTGCCCTAATGGTATCCCAATCTTCTTCAGTATAAAATTGTGCAGCTTTTTGAACTTCAGCCTTTCTTTTTAGTTGTTGTTCTGACAATTCTTGTTCTTCCTGCACTCTTTTGGCTAACATCTTATCTAAATGAATCTGTTTTGCAACTTCTTCATCCATTTGAGCTTGCAATCTTATAGCCTCTTCCAATCCAGCTTCTTCTTGTCTTATTTGTTCTTTAGTCTTATGAGTAGCCTGGATATCCTCTTCAACCATCTGAGCTTTTCCTTCTCTTTGACCCTTTTTAGGAGAATGAATTATACTAGAAGTACTAATTGATGTTCTACCAGTATCAACTTTAGAACTACCAGTATTAACATCTTCAATACCAGAATTAATCTCAACTCTGCCAGTATTAATCTCATCCTCAGCATCCAATTCAGTATTAATCTTTTTAGCCATAGACCTTGCTCTCCTCCTGTATCTCTTGCCCTTATCAGTCGACTTTGCTTTGCTAACACTTTGAGAAGCAACTTTTGACAAAGTTTTAGCTGCCTCCAAGATTGTAGGACTGATTTCTTCTTCTTTTTCTTGAGCCTCCCCTAAAGCTTTTGTAAGGGTAACAAAATTTGTTGACTTCTCTTTCATGGATTCTCAAACCAAAGATACTAGAGGATCATCATCAATATCCTGTATTATCCTCTCCTGATCCTCTGGTTCTTCACCCTCTGATGTAGACACAATTACTTTCTTGGATTTCCTCTTTAAAGCTTTTTCTAGAGATTTCACCTTCTTTACCAATTTGAGTATAACATTCCATAAGGTCTGTTTGGTGTCCTTCAACTCTTTCTCTAAACTAGTAACCTTGGTCACCAAGCTAGGTACAAGTACCATCAATTCTTTGAGTTGTATGCTGGCCTCAGCACTTCCTGATGTGTTACCTTCAGGGAGAGGTGCTTCATAGGACCTAGGTGGTGAGGAATGAGGTGGTGATTGATGTGGTGAATGAGGTGGTGATTGATGTGGTGAATGAGGTGGTGATTGATGTGGTGAATGAGGTGGTGATTGATGTGGTGAATGAGGTGGTGATTGATGTGGTGAATGAGGTGGTGATTGATGTGGTGAATGAGGTGGTGATTGATTAGGTGGTAGGGATGTGGATGGTAGTGGATCAACAGGTGTGGGATGGGGTTCAGCTGGTTGTGCGCACCATCACCTTGTCTATAGCTGCACTGCCAACATAGCAGGCAGCTAATGGGTTGGTGGGTTGGGGTTTTTTGTGTTGGATACAATTCCCTGCATAACCCCTTTTTATGTTTGCAAAAAGCTTTTTGGTCAAAGTTGGGGCTAAATACTTTCCTTTATGTTCAATATTAATGTCTAAAATAATTTGTAAAAATCTTAGATACATTAAAAATTTTGTATTACTCTCCAAGTTATGAACCATTCCATCAAAAATATTTTTGAAAAATTTTAAACCATATTATAGGATAGGACAGAATTAATGCAGTAGCAACAAATACTACCAAATTGTTCCCATCCCCAGGACTTAGAAGTTAAGCAGTGTAAGTATGATGGATTAAAAAATTTCCATTGGGGTGAAAAATTCTTTTTCCAAAAAGTTAATTTACCCTCAGTAACATACCCCCAATGTGGCTAATCCAGCATATATTTCAGCATCAGATAAATTATGTATTCCTGTTGCATCTGCCAATTGAAGTTTACTTCTGACAGATGCCTCAGTAATAGTATACTCTTTAGAGTCTATAGATGCTACTAATTGTTGAGTCCCATTAGCAAGTGTTCTGACTGTGGCAGTTTGCCAGAACTGTTTGACTAGGGAGTCATAGATAGTAGGATTATGAGTTAAGGCATACCTGAGAGATGTACCTTTAAGAAAATCCACTACCTCAGTGAAACCAACACTTTCATTTGGTTTCTTCAGGAAAGCTACCATATTATGCTTGTCTGAGTACTTTAGATTGGCCATATGAACACGTTGATGAACAAAAGTCGTAAGAATTCAAATTCTAGTGCTGGGTTTGATACGAGTGAATTACTAAGTACTGGTAGAGAGAGAGAATTGAGTTTTTATCGATGAATAACAAGGTTTCTTATTGGACCGACTGTAAAAGAAGTTTCTTTAGAGCAAAGAAAGATATTTTATAGAATAAAGTGCAGTAATTATCCAAATAGAAAACCTATCTTAGAAGTATGCGCCGTAAAAATCTCTAACGGTAATATTTAAATAAGAAAAATCAATTTTCCCTCACCAGCACCAACGGTCATCTACCAGACTTAACATTAGCCTACCAGTACTAATATAGTCTACCAGAATTAACTTATAGACTACCAGAATTAACTTATAGACTACTAGAATTAACTCTAGTACTTAGTATTTACAGACCATATATGAGTAGAATTTGCAGCACAACTTCTATCCATCCTCAAATCCATGCTTATCCTGAAATAGTTAGTCAAAAACAAGAAAAATGCTACAATATATCATTAACTAGAACTAACTATTTTCTAACTACCAGTATTAATACCCTAGCAGTATTAATTTTAACTAGAAGTACTTACTACACTTTACAAACTTTACAATTTTAACCTCCCCTCAAATGTAGCTACAAATTTAACATTCCAATGCTCACCACTAAGAAGTTAAACCTGGTGACATCAAATCCTTTGGTGAGAAGGTCTGCAACATTATGATCAGTATGAATCTTGATAACCTCTATTAGTCTCTTCTCATAACAATCTCTTATAAAATGGAATCGAATCTCAATATGCTTGGTCCTTGAATGAGCAACAGGATTCTTGATAACACTTATAGTGCTCTCATTATCAATATGGATTTTAGTGTTCATGAAATTGAAACCGTAATCCATCATTTGATTCTGTATCCATAATACTTGCCCACAACAATTAGCAGCTGCAACATATTCTGCCTTAGTAGTAGAATTTGCCACAATAGTCTGCTTTTTGCATTGCCAAGATATCAATCTTCTACCAAGAAATTGATATCCACCTGTTGTTGATTTCTGTCAAGGCTAGGTCCTCCATAATCACTATCTGAGTAAGCTTCAAGTTCAAAAGGTGAATCCCTAGGATACCATAAACCTAATTTGGGTTGATGTTTAAGGTACCTAAAAATCCTTTTCACTGCATTTAACTGTGAAGCTTTTGGAGTGACTTAAAATCTAGCACAGGCATAAACAGCAAACATGATGTCTGGCCTTGATGTAATCAAATACATTAAAGAGCCAATCATAGACCTGTAGACATGTACATCTACATCTATACCATCTTCATCCTTGACCAGTGGTTTATTAGACTCAATAGGAGTAGTAGCTGTTCTGATGGATAAAAAATCAAACTTCTTTAAGATGTCAGCTACATACTTATCCTGACTAATAAAGATTCCATCGGGTTGTTGCTTCACTTGAAGTCCTAAAAAGAATGTGAGTTCAACCATGGAACTCATCTAGAATCTTTTGTGCATACATTCTTCAAACTCTGTACACATAGACTTCTTAGTAGAGCCAAAAATAATGTCATCCACATACACTTGGACTAACATAATGTCACTCTTTTTCTTCTTGATAAACAATGTTATGTCTATGGTACCTCTTCTAAAACCATTTTCCATCAAAAAATAAGAAAGTGTCTCATACCAAGCTCTAGGAGCTTGATGTAGACCATAAAGAGCTTTGATCACTTTATAGATTTATTTGGATGAGCAGGATCAACAAAGCCTGGAGGTTGATGAACATACACTTCCTCTTCAATAGTGTTATAAAGAAATGCACTTTTAACATCCATTTGGTAGACAGTAAATCCCATGTATGATGCAAAGGCTAAAAATAACCTAATTGCCTCAATTCTGGCAACATGTACAAAAACCTCATCATAATCTATATCTTTCTCCTGTCTAAACCCTTGTGCTACAAGCCGTGCTTTGTTTTTCACAACAATACTTCTCTCATCTCTCTTATTTCTGAAGAACCACTTTGTGCCAATTACCTTTTTCCAATATGGCAAATCAATATGTACCCAAACCTTCTGTAGTTTGAACTGAAGCAATTCTTCTTGCATTGCTTCAACCCAGCTTTCATCTTGTAAGGCTTGTAATATAGTCTTAGGTTCTTCTTAAGAGAGAAAACATGCAAACAAACAGTTCTGATGATCCTTGTGATTTGTTCTGATTTGTTTGTGAATGTAACCTACCAAGGCTTATTGTGATGAAGAATCCTTTTGAATTTTTCCTCTTGTTTGAACTGCTGATGTAGGATCTCCTAGAATTTGTCCTTTTGGATGATCCTTATGAATTCTGAGTGTGGGAATAGGACTGACAGCAATGGTGTTATCCATGTTGTTGAAATCAGCCACTGCACCCACATCTTCATCATCATCATAAGCTCCATTGAATATTCCATCATTTGGAAGAGTATCAGAAGCATCTTCCAAGTCAGGCATATTTGGATCAATGGGTAAATCAGCATTAGGGAGAGTAGATGCATCAATAGGTATTTTTCCTCCAAGATAGACAAATGATGATTCACCAGCATTTGCACCTGTGGGAGTACTAGCAGCACTAACATATGGTGTGTTAGACCTATCAGTACTAACAAATGGCCTATCAGTACTAACAGATGGCCTATCAGTACTAACAGATGGCCTATCAATACTAAGTTTGTTAGTACTTGTAGCTTGAGCTGCCTTCTTTTGAGATGCAATTCTCCTCTTTTCTTCTTCAAAGGCTTGTCTTGAAACATCATCCATAGCTTTAGCAGCCAATTCTTGAGTAACCATCTTCTTAAGTTCATCTTGCAAGTCTTGTTCACTTTCCTTGTTAGCAGCATCTTCTGAATCTTATACATCAATTTCTTTAGGAGAACTTTCAGAAGGTGTTTTATGTGCTACTGGAGCAACAACTTCTATTGGAATCCTTGTCTTATAAGGTTGTAGTGGAAGCAATATGTATTCTTGAGTAGGTCCTTTATCTTTTCCTGATGCACCTGCAACATAAGAATCTTGTGTACCTGCATCCACATGAACTTGATTTTCTACACTAACTGGAATATAATTCATTGAAATTTTGAGAAAATCAAGATCAAACATCCAATTAGGACCAGTTCCTGTCACATTTGGTTGATCTTCAAGAAAATTGATGTGCAAATTTTTTTCTTCCCTTTTGGTCCTTTTGTTGTATACTCTAAAAGCTTTACTAGAGGTAGAGTATCCAAGCAAATAACCTTCATCAGATTTCCCATCAAATTTGCCCAAGGAATCTAAGGTGTTCAAAATAGTCAAGGGGCACCCAAAAGTTCTCATAAAACTAATACTAGGTGATTTACCCATTAATAGTTCATAAGGTGTCTTATTTTTAGGTTTGGTTACTAATAACCTATTCAGTACATAGCATGCAGTATTAACTGCCTCTGCCCAAAATGGAATAGGTAAAAGTAAGTCTGCTAACATTGTTCTAGCTGCCTCAATTAGGGTCCTATTTTTCCTTTCTGCAACACCATTCTGCTATGGAGTTCTAGCTACACTAAACTCCCTTTTGATTCCTTTCTTAACATAGAATTAATTCATAGCAAGATTCTTAAACTTTGTCCCATTATCACATCTAATGATTTTAACATTATGATTCAATTGTTTTTCTAAGCCTATGATAAGATTACAAAGGATTTTAGATGTTTCATCCTTGGTAGCTAAGAAAAATACCCAACTAAATCTGCTAAAATCATCAGTCATAACCAAGCAGTACCTTTTCTTGTTAATACTTTCTACAGAGACAGGTCCAAATAAGTCCATATGAAGTAATTATAGGGGCTTTTTGATGATTCTTTCTAACTTGGCCTTACAGGAGGCCTTGTGTTGCTTACCCTTCTTGCAGGTAACACAAGTGTGGTCATTTACAAAAACTTTTGAAGGTAAACCTCTAACTAGGTGACCTTTAACATGTTTATTTATATTTTTGAAATTCACATGACCTAATCTCCTGTGCCATAATTTAGACTCATCTGATGTTGGATTTGCATATAAACAAGTTATACCTCCAGAAGGAACAATGTTCTTTAAATCCAAGCTGTACACATCATCCTTTCTAGGAGCTCTATGTAAAACTTGACTTTCATCATGAAGCTTAAAGCTAGGAGACATGATAAGGCATTCAGACTTAGTAAAAAGTATACTATTTTTCTTGTCACACATTTTTGAGACAGAGAAAAGGTTAAACTTAAGTTCATCTATAGAATAAACATCATTAAAGTCTAAATTAGCAGTTTTGATTTTACCTTTACCAGTTATTTTACCTCCTTTGGGATCACTTCTAAAAGACATAAAGCCTCCATTGAAATCTTCATAATCTGAAAGATAAGCTTTGTTGACAGTCATATGGCTAGAGCAACCACTATCCACCACTGCATGATCCTATAACAAGATCTCTAGATTGCCCTACACAAAAAGTAAGAGAATTAGTATCTCTTAGGGATCCAAGCCATTACAGACTTAGAAATCCCTTTTGGGTCAACATACTCAACCTTCTTGAGCATGAATGATCCACTGTCTTTGGACACATGATCCAAGTAATTTCCCTTAGGCCTCCAAACCCATCTTGACTTTTTAAGGTCAGTATTCAGCTTACCCTTACCAGCATTAACTACTACTCTTGTCCCAGCAGTAGTCCTATTTTGAACCCTAAAAGTTTTAACATCTTGTTTTAAGTCTTTAGGTCTAAAAGCTAGTTTTGAGTAGTAAGACCTCTTGATAGGTGAACATGAGCCTCTTGGTCTTACATTATCCATTCTTGGGTAAATAGGTCTGGTAACATAAACAGGCGTAGCAGTACTAATACTTGGACTAGTAGTACTAACAGGCCTAGCCGTACTAATACTTGGACTAGTAGTACTAACACTTGGACTAGCAGTACTAATAGGCCTAGTAGTACTAACACTTGACCTAGCAGTACTAATACTTGGACTAGCAGTACTAACAGGCCTAGCAGTACTAACACTTGTCCTAGTAGTACTAATACTTGGCCTATGCAAACCCGTTCTTGTTAGTACTCCTGATGGGACAAAAGTCTTACTTAAATGTGGGTATTTTGAAAATTTTTGATGATTAACCCTTTTGGTATTATCCCATACTGGTTTGCCCTCCCTTTGACCAGTATTAACCACATTTTTCAGCTTAGGCTCTTGACTCTTTTTGTCATGAAAATTACAGTCTTTGATCAAATGGTTAGTACATTTACAAACAAAACAAGCTTTTACTTTCCTAAAACCAATTCCTTGTTTCTTAGAATTTTAACCACTTTTATCATCTCTAGTCTTAACTGTTTGAGTCTCATGTCTAACTGTTTGAGTCTCAAGTCTAACTGTTTGTGCTTCATACCCTTCTTCCTCATCATCTGAGTTCCAATCCTCAATGATAACACTATCTCTATTAATATTAGGATTAGACACAACTGACTCACTGACTGACTTAGGCTTTTCAGTATTTGCATCATTTGTTTTACCTACAGTCTCACTTGTTTTAGTATTAAGCTTAGTTGTTTGTGACTCGATGATTTTATTCCTAATGGCATATTCATCTAACCCTGTAAATGATATGTTTGCTCTTGGGGTTAAGAAGTTCCCTATTATGGGAGGGGGAACAGCTTTATACCTATTCTCTGAAAATCTATCATTTTTTGGTATGTTATCTTCATCACTTGATCTAGCATCAAAAATACTCAAACTATTTTCACTATCAGTTTCATGATTGCTACTTAATTCATTCAATTGTGTGCTATATCCTAAACCAGTTTTATCCCTAGCACTCATTTGACTGTTAAGTATTTCATCAAGATTTTTATTTATCTACATTTAAGCTCATAGTTTTGAAATTCATATTTCTCACCCCAGGCCAATTCATTCTTTTCATGTCTAAGAATCCTAGACTCTAGTGACTCTAAGGCTATCTCATAACCCCTGATTTCTAGTTTTGCTTTGTTATGTTTTTCTCTTTCAGTATCATAGTTCTTTTAAAGAGTTTTAAATGATTCAAGACATTGGTTAGAACATTTTGTACCTTACCGTCAGAAGAACTTGATAAGCTTGAAGATGAGATTGCCATCAAAGCATAGTTGACTGTTCTACTTCAAAATCATTGCTCCAGTCATAGACTCCTAGACCATGTTAAGCCACCAGTGTCTATGATGAAGATTCATTTGTTGGTACATTGCTCCTGCCATTGTCACCATGAGTTCTTCTCCCTTGATTTCTTCTAGATCTACATTCTCTAGCAAAATGCCCTTTTCTGTGACAGTTGTAGCACTCAATCTTTGACTTCCCATATCATACCATATCTATTCATGACAATCCTATATAATTTCAGTAAGATCATGGGCCCCGTGAGGTTATGTCCTCAGCATAGCTCCAAAATTTATATACTCTATATCATTTCCATCTTCCCTAACAATATGGTACACACACACTTCTTTCCTTGCTTGTATCTTAATAAGATAGCTATACTTGGGGGTTTTATAGCCACAGGAACTGGATTAACAGGAATATTAGTACCTTAAATAAGATCAGCATCTTTACTAGCTTCAGATTCATCCTCATCAGTCTTTTCAGAATGTAATCCTTTCCTAGCTATCTGTTTCCTCCTCTTTACAGTCTTCTTGGTAGACTCGTCATCTTTTGCTTCATCACTCTTTAGTCTTTTTGAAGTCTTTGCTTGAAGTTCTTCACCAAATATTTTTAGACTATCTTTTGTAGCTTCAAAATTTATAGGTGCAAAAGATTCAACCTGCTTCACCAGCTTATCAAATTCTTCTTTTACTTCTTCAAAACTTAGATTCTTCAGCTGAGACAGCTTCCATGTCCCCTGATTCTTCAAAGTAGATCTCACATATGTTCTCTATTGTGATTGGGTTTTTTTTTCATGGATTTATTTCTTTTAGCTCTTGCTCTTTCTCTACAAAAATGTTTCTTCCTTTGATTTAACTAGTCAACAACTCACTTCTTTGCAAGTCTTCTCTTGTAAGACCACTTCCTAGCACACTCTTTGAAAACTCTGCATTATCTTCAATCTTTGCTCTAATTAGATCCCAATCTTTATCTGTGTAATGTTGAGCTTCAAATTAAACTTGAGCTCTTCTTTGCTTTTGTTGCTTATTTAATTCTTCTTCTTCTGCAATTCTTTGTGCTAAGAGAGAATCAAAGTGTACTGTTTACGCCCTCTCTCTTCTTTCTCCAAAGTATCTAATCTGATAGCTTCAGCGAGACTAGCTTCCTCCTGTAGACTTTGTTCCTTAGTCTTCTTAGGAGCTTCTTTAATGATCATAGGATCTTTTCCTTCTCTTTGGCCTTTATCAGGGGAAGGAATGGACTTTTTAAATAACTGTTAAACAGTACTAACCTTTTCCACTACCAGTACTCACATTGCACTAACATACTAACCTTTAATATACTGCCAGTATTAACATCCTTCCCATACCAGTGCTAACATCTTCTTGAAAATCCAAGTAGTGACAACTTCCTTCCCCCTTTGTCTCTTTCCATCTCTTATACTCTTCCATTATCTATTGAATTTTGCATTTTGAAAGCACAGCCCTAGAGAGAGTTTCAGCTGCTCCTAATGTAAGTTGGCTAATGTCTTCAAACTTGTTCCCTCCCTGAAGCATTGACAGTAGTCTTAGAAGGAGTAACCAGCCCTTGTACCATTAGAAACTAAAGGATCCAACTGACTTTTCCCCTCCCCTGGGCCTTAATTCTCCTATTCATGAGTCTGATAAAGACCACATTTTCTCCTTTTCAAAATACCTTCAGCTTCTTACCTCATAGACCACTTTCATCAATAGCACTCCCCTAGTGTTCAGCTTGGTTTGCTTGATATACTTTTCCAGAACTATCAACTCTTTCATAATAATTGAGAACAAATTAAAGCAAATCATCCACAGTCCATCTGTCCTTGGCATTGCCTCTTGTGGGGTGAGAAGTGTTGTTGTCGGGATGTTCTCAAAAGTGTGCTCCATAGGTTCAGGGTCAGTTTTCAGGATAGGCGTAGGTGTAGATCAGGGAAGTGTAGTTATAGGTGGTGGAGATAGTACTGGTGGTAAGAAGTAGATGGTACAGAATTGTGGATGATGATGGTTGAGATATGAGCACATCAGGATGATCTTGACCTGCACTGTGATTAGTATAGTAACAAGCAAGCATAGCAGTCAACAAAGCTTGGTGCCCCTCAAAACCCCCTTTCATATTCCTAAAAATCTTTGGTCAGGGTCACAGCCATATAAGGTGTTTGTTTTCGTTGAATTTCCAAAATCAGTTGCAAAAAAGAGGATACATCAAAAACGGTGTTTTGCTTTTGCAAGTTCTTAATACCATGCCATCAAAAATAAGTTTTTGAAAAATTATAAACTCTGCAGTGAAAGCAAATCAAAGCATAGCAATATTCTACCAAACGTGATCCCATCCACCACTCTTAGAGCTTATACAATGCAAAATATGGTGGACTAAAAATCTCCATTGGGGTGTGAAAAAGCTTTTCCAAAAGGTAAAAGATCTGTCAGTAGGATACCCCATATGCCCCATCCCCTCAAAAATCTCATTGTTTGACACATTGTAATCCTGAAGCCTCTGCAAATTAAACTTATTTCTAATAGATGCCGTCATGATTGTATACACATGGTATCAATAGTTGCGTGTAATTCTAGAGTCCCATCAGCAAGAGTTTTGGCAGTAGCAGTCTGCCAAAACTGTTTGACTAGGGAATCATAGATAGTAGGATTAGAAGTTAAGGCATACCTGAGGTTGGAACCTCTTAGAAAATCCACTATCTCTGCAAACCCTGCACTTTCATCAGGCTTGCGCAAGAACCCCACTTGATTGTGTTTGTCGCAGTATTTTAATTGAGCCATGAATCGAAAGTAGTAATAAAAGGTAGTGACTTGAACTGAAAATTTACTGGGTTTAGGTACGAGTGAGGTTAAGATCAGGTAACATGACATTGACTATATTCTTTATAAAAATAAAGAAGATTTTTACTTTGCGAAAAGGAGATAGCAATAAACAGATAAGTATGAAAGAGAAATCAAACATTATCTATATATAGCTTCTCTGTTAACGACAATAGCGCCGTAAAAATCTGTAACGGTAACATTTAAACAGTGTTTAAACAGAGAAAGTCAATTTTCCCGCAACCAGCACTAACAATAACCTACCAGAATTAAAATTTACACTACCAGACTTAACTTTGGTCAACCAGAATTAATTATGATACAACCCGAATTAACTCTTTTTCAACCAGAATTAAGTATTTACTGAAGATTGACAAACAAAGACTTATCACCATCCCTGCCTTACATCTGCAAAACCATCCTATTATCCTCGCAAGAAGTTAGTCTAAAACAAAGAAAAACATGCTGCAAGAGTTTGTATAGACATAATTAACTTAAACTAACTACCCGAATTAATACTACTAACTACCAGAATTAAAACTACTAACTACCAAAATTAATACTACTACCCTCAGAATTAAATACTATTAACTACCAGTATTAATGACCTACTTAACCGAGATTTTAGTTAACTAACTACCAGAAGTAATACACACTAAACAATTTAGCCTCCCCTTAAATTTAGCTATGTGGTTTATCATGCCCAATACTAACCACTTAGTAATTAAACCGTGGTCCACAAAAAGGTTTAGTAGTCAATAGGTCACTACATTTAAATCTGTGAATTTTCTCCACACTAATGAGTTTTCTTCTCATAACAAATCTCTTATAAAAATGGTGGCCGTATCTCGATGTGCTTTGTCTGAATGATACACCTAGGGTTCTTCACAATGCAGATTGTGCTTTCATTATCAATGTGGATTTTGGTATTCATGAAATTGAAACCATAGTCCAGTAGTTGATTTTGAACCCACAATACTTGTCCACAGCAATTTGCAGCAGCTACATATTCAGCTTCAGTTGTAGAAGTAGCCACTATGGTCTGTTTCTTGCATTGCCATGAGATAAGTCTTTGTCTAAGAAAATTGACAACCACCTTTATGGAGTTTAACCTGTCAAGGTTGGACCCACCATAATCACTGTCAGAGAATGCTTCCAGGTCAAAAGGTGATTCTCTAGGATACCATAAGCCCAAATGTGGTTTGCCCTTAAGGTACTTAAAGATTCTCTTCACAGCATTGAGATGTGAAGTCTTGGGAGTGACCTAAAAACAAGAACAAACACATACTGCATACATTATTCAGTGCGCTAGAGCAGTTTAAAATAATGAAGAACCTATCATGGGATCTGTATAAGTGCACATCCACATCAACACTTCCTCATCTTATTGTCAATAGCCACTTTGGGGGCTCCATCGGGGGTTAGTGCAGTTTTTCACATTTACAAGATCAAATTTCTTGAGTATCTCAGCTACATACTTATCCTGAGATATGAAATTCAGCCTGTTTCTATTTGACCTTGTAATCCTAAGAAAAATGTGAGTTCTCCCATAGAACTCATCTGAAATCTGCTTTTCAGCAGGCTTCAAACTCAATCACACAAGACTTTTTGGTAGATTCCAAAAATGATATCATCAACACTACACTAACAAGCATAGATCCTTCTTGTCCCGTTTAATAAATAAAGTCTTGTCCATCGTAGCCTCCCTCTTGTATCCATGCTTCTCTAAGGATGTTGATATAGTAGCATACCAAGCTCTAGGAGCTTATGCAATCCATACAAAGCTTAGACCCACCATATAAACCTCTTAGGGTGGCAGGATCAAACAAACCAGAGTTGTGAGAGCGATATAACCGTCTTCATCTATAGTGAACATGCAGAAAAGGCACTTTTTTACATCCATTTGGTAGACTATGAACCCCCATAAAAGAGGCAAAGGCTAAAAATAACCGATATCTTTCTATTCTTGCCACATGAGCAAAAAACCTCATCATAGTCAATACTTCTCTGCTGTACCCTGGGTCCAACCAATCTTGCCTAATTGTCTGACAACCACTGTCCCTCTTTTCATCTCTTTTATTTCAGGAAACCCATTTTGTACAATCACACTTCATTCCGCGGGTATATCTACAAGAACCCTACTATGTTGCAGCTTAAACTGTAAAACAACTTCCTATTCATGGCTGAACCCAAGTTAAACTATCATCTTTGTAGAGCTTCAAATCTTTTTTAGGTTCCTCCAGAGATAGAAACAGGCTAAATAAACAAGCTGTTGATCTTGTATTGTTTCTTTCTGCCTTTTGAATAAAGCTAAAAAGTTGCTTGAGCTTCCTGATTTGTTTTGCACATTTCTCTAGTTGGACTCAGCTAACTTAGAATCACCAAGGATTTGACTCTATCGGGTGGAATAATTGTAAATCCTAAGAGATAGGAGTAAGGACTGACTTACAATTTCTGTTGTAGCTGTGTGAAGTCAGTTATCACGCCCTCTCATCAAAGATGCCTCATCAAAAATTCATGTCTCAGAACTTGTGGAAAGATATTGAGCTCCTAGCATAGGTGAACTCATAGGATCAAAACTACATATTAACTGACTCACTACTAGTATTAACGGAAGGAGTACTGGTAGAGGTGTTTTTAGATACTTTCCCTAAATGCTTTAGAGCAATTTCTTCCAACTCTCTTCTAAAAGCTAGAATCTTAGGATTATCTTCTGAAGTGTCAGTAGAAATAAAACATCTTCTCTTGTTGATGGAGGGGTTCCTAGTCACGATCTCCTCTTTCTTTGAATTTTTGTGGAAAATCCCTTGATTCAGCTTTTTCTTTCCTGTCTTTCATCATCTTTTCTTCTTCCTTAAAATGGATTCTATTCCTGTCTCTCTATCTTCTCCTCTTTCTTCTTCATCTCTTACTTTCGTCTTTTCTTTTCTCTTCTTCTTCTTTTCTTTCCTCTTGTTCCTTTCTCTATCTTTCTATTTCTTCTTTCCTTTCTTTCTTTCTTTCTCTCTCCCTTTTCTTTCTTTCTTCTTTCTACTCTTCTTCATTTTCTTTTCTTTCTTTCTTTACTTTTTCTTTTCTGGTCTTTCTTTGTCTCTCCTTCTTCTTTCTTCTCTTTCCTGTTTTTCATGGTAGTCCATCACCTTTGAAGGCACAACAATAAGCTCTACATCCTCATCTCTTTCCTCAGAAGCATTAGAATATGGAGTTTGTGAAGTACATGCACTGTTAGTTACTTCCGAAGCACCTACATGTGGGTTAGCTTGATTTTCCAAAGATACAGTAATATAGTTCCTAGAATCAGTAAGATAATCAATTATCAAACATCATTTATAACCCTACTCCTTTGACATTGGGTTTTATCTTCAAGAAAATTGACATGCAGAATATTTCTACTCTTTTTGGTTACTAAATAAATAAACCCATAATGCTTGCTATTTAGAGAGTAACCAACTAAGAAACCCTCATTACAGAATTTTATATCGAACACTTGCCAACACACTAAGAGTATCTAAAACTGTAACCTGACACCCAAAAGGTCTTATGTAGCGATAATTGGTTTGTGCCAAACAAAAGCTCACAAGGATTTTGGTTTTGAGGTTTAGTCACTCTTACCCTATTTAAAAATATATCAATCAGTACTAACTGCTTCTGACCCAAAAAGTGTTAGTAAGAGATGAGTCTGCTAGCATAGTTCTGAGCAGCCACAATTAGGGTCTGTAGGTCCAAAGTCTTGGATCTGATTAGCCTTTATAAGACAATAGCTAACTTGAATAAATCCAAATCAACTATGTGAGAGACAATGACTATGAATACTATGTGTTAATGCGGAATCTTAACACAAGTACCAAGAAGAACAATTGTAAACTAACTTCGTATATTGCTATTGATATCTATTAGAATACTATTTCAATCTCGTACATAACATTGTGCCTTAGGGTTCCTCTTATAAACCAAGGAAACCCTAATGGGCTTTACAAACGTGTGAAAGGATAATGCATATCCTTTCCTAAGATATCTCCTAAGATATCTCTAAGATAACTATTACTATTCTGTTACATAAACAGACTTAACTAAAACAGACTTAACTAAATACAAAAATGACAGGAGGCCCTGTGTTGTTTACCTTTATGGCAGGCAACACAAGTGTGGTCATTTTTGAAAACCTTGGAAGGTAGACCTCTGACAAGGTTTCCCTTCACAAGTTTGTTTAGGTTTTTAAAATTTATATGACCTAACCTTCTGTGCCACAATTTAGATTCATCAGATGTGGCTTTAGCAATCAAACAGGCAAAACCTTTTGCAGGAGTAGGTGTCTTCATATAAAAAAATGTACATATTGTGATGTCTAGGGACCTTTAGTAGTATCTGATTTTCATCAGGCATCTTAAAGTCAGAAGACACAACAAGACATTCAGTTTCAGTAAAAAGAACCTTGTGCTGCTTATCACATATTTGTGATATTGAGAAAAGGTTAAAATGCCCTAATTCTTTTACAAAAGACACACTATCAAAATCTAAATTACCAACTCTAATTTTTCCTTTACCAGATATGTAGCCTTTGCTACCTCCAAAGGTAACAGATCCCCCATTGAATTCTTTAAAATCCTCCAGTTGATCCTTGTTACCTGTCATGTGCCCTGAGCATCCACTATCAAATATACCTCTATCTACCATGTTCTTCAGTGGATGATCCTGCACATGAAAAAGAGAAATTAGTTTCTCTTAGGGACCCAGGCCTTTACAGGCTTGGGTCTGCCTTGTGGACCTTTAGCATTCACAGTTCTAATAAAAGTTGGTCCACTGTCACAATTGGAGTTTGGTTTAGAGTTCCTCCAATTATAACCTGCTGAGGTCTTAACAGCAGATCCCCACTTTCCCTTTACAGCATTAGAATGAGACATTTGTGCTGTAATTTTTGCAAAGGGTCTTCTTACAGATGAATATGATTTTGAAAAATTCTTTCTTTGATTAAATTGATTCACCTGTGGTCTTTTAGGACTAAAACTGTTTGATGTCCTGGTAGGTACTGGCTGTTTAAATCTAACAGTATTAACATTAGTATTAACAGTATTAACTCTAGGCCTAACAGAATTAATATTTGTCCTAACAGAATTAATGTTTGGCCTACCAGTATTAAGTTGTACTGGTCTAGGAACAAATTGATTAGCATGATTAATCCTGTTGGTATTAGTCCATACTGGTTTTGCCATCATGTTACCAGTATTACAAACCCTTTGTTTCTTAACCTCAGCCTCTTTTGCCATTTTCTTTTCATAATAGTCACAATCTTTAATCAAATGACTTAGACTACCACAAACAAAACATTTCTTCTTTGTGAAAGAGTAACCTTCCCCTAGTTCTCTTTCCACCATAGCATTCCAATTCTTCCTGTTAACTTTAGGTGTTGCTTGATCTTTGATTGGTTGCCTAGGATTTTTTATGTGTGAAACACAACTAGGTTCAACCTCTTTTGGTGTTGAAGCAGACACACCTTTTTCATTTGTTGAAATAGGTGTAGGCACATACACTTCTGGAGGTACACTTGAAATCTCAGATTCAGGATCAAGAGAATGTTCAGATGAAGTTCCAATAGATCCTTCACTGTCATTAGATTGACAGGTAGAATATTCACTGGATCTATCATCTGATACACTGGGTTCAGGCTCTTGGGGTCCCTTTTTACCATAAACATACAAAGACTCATCAATTTCTTCTTGTAGTTTAGGAGTATAATCTCCACTTAAGGGATGTGGAACACCTTTAAAATTATTAGTTTTTATAAATCTACTGTACAAAGGTTTTCCAACTGAGTCCTCTTCTGAACAATTAAAAACAAAAAAATTCATTTCTTCCTCATAACTCAGAACCTCATTGTTTGATTGTATTTCATACCCTAAGCCAATTTTACTACTTGA
>BQNB010086788.1:0-24769 GCA_026074375.1 Tanacetum coccineum
ACGTAGTCGAAGTTAAGATGAGAAAGTCTTCGATGTCATAACCATGCTTGAGTTGGTAAGGCTTTAGCCATGAAATAGATTGGAGTTAATGAAGTCGTTTCTTGAAGGGAAAATGTATAGAGATCATATCCACGGTTATCGATGAGTAAATCGTTTCCCTGAAGATCTCTAACAAAACACATAGATTCTCGGAAAGCAACCTTTAAATCCGCATCACAAAATTGACCAACCGGGAAAAGATTATGATTGAGGCCTTCGACGTAATACACCCTGTTGATCGTGATATTTCCTTGAACCAAATATCCATAACCAAGAATTGGAGCAAATTGATCATTGCCAAAACGAACGGTACCCAGATATTTTTCAACAAAATTACATAGCAGCGGTAGATTGCCCGTCATGTGCTTTGTGCATCCAGAGTCAACAATGAATAGGATGAGTTGAACAATCTGCAAGAGAGTTAGAGGACGATGGAATATTTGACAAATTGGATCCTAAAGAATTTGTGAGTTTCAAGACATTAGTTTTCCTAGATACATTATCTATGGCAAAGCTAACTCTCTTTTTCACATTGTCATTCTTAGTTTGAGGCACCCATTTTGTTTTTGTCTTAGGAATCCATTTATATCCTGATGGGCATTGTTGCTCTATCCACCATTTCCATGCCTTACTAGTTTTCTCATACAGCATCCTATAGTAACTCTTGGATTTCTGGATAGTGGATTCTGATGTAACTGTTTTCTTAGTTGGTGTTGCAACAGATTTCTTTGCTTGACTTTTGGGTTGTCTAGTACTAATAGGCACTACTTTAGGCTTCTTAGTTCTAGCATTCATGTTATTCAAGGATTTAGAAACACAAGCATCATGATTTGAATTAAACACACATTTTCCACAAGTAGCACAAACAACATTAACATTTGAAGTTATGGATTTTAAACTGTCATTACACGCAGTTACAGACTTTGTTTTATTAGAAATCCTAGGGTGGTCTTCTACTTCAGTCTTCTTATCCTTCACTTGACTATTGTTTGGCACGACCTTATCTTTCATTTGAGTGCTCTTAAGCTGTGGTTTGCTAACATTAGTTTTGTGAATTACTCTTGTAGAGGTAGACATGCGAGGATTAGTATTCCTAAAAGTCTGAGGCAACTGTGGTGCTCTAGTTTATGTTGTCCTAGTGTCAATTCGATACATGCCTAGTTTAATCACATTTGTGTTTCTTATAGCTTGTCTTGCTGTTTAAGGCAAAATATGTGTAGTGACTGGTTTTGATAAACTCTCTGACACATTAGTTTTGGGAACTGACTTTGTTTGTGTAAAACTTTTCCTCTCAAGAGAGTCTAAAAAAGGAGCCAGTTTGCCTAAAACGGATGGTTTTAGAATCCTTTGAGCATTTGATTGTCGAACAACAGATAGTTTATCAAACTTAGTTCCACAGACTTTCCGCAGTTTGAGTATGTTTCTAATGAGTTTCTTTAACTCACTATATAGCAATTTTCTTATTACAAACAGAGCTTTCAAATCTTCTATTTCAAAATATTGTTCATGTTCTTTTAGAAATACGTTTGACGCTTTTTCTTTGCAAACTGTGTCATTTTTCATTTGTTCTTGGCATTGGTGTAAAGTGAGTTCAAATGAGAAAATCGAGAGTGTTTTTAATTCAGGAAATCTTGTCGTGTAAAAGCTCAGTATAAACCTCTTTACTAACAAATTCAGTTTGTTTCGAAAGCTTTTGTGCAAGACATTCACATTCCTTGACTTTATGAAGATATAAGCATTGCAATTCAGTGTGCGCTAAATAAATCAGATAAACGAAGGCAATAAAGAACACATCAATCATTAGACACACATTCTTGAAGGAGCTTTTCATGACATGTTTGAAAAATTGCCTTATCAGATTATCAAGTTTTTAGTCAATTTCATTGGAAGGGATTCACGTGACTTTAAATCTTCTGTGCATGCATTTCTTTC
This sequence comes from Tanacetum coccineum, assembly GCA_026074375.1. Classification (NCBI taxonomy): domain Eukaryota; kingdom Viridiplantae; phylum Streptophyta; class Magnoliopsida; order Asterales; family Asteraceae; genus Tanacetum; species Tanacetum coccineum. The sequence goes on from BQNB010086788.1 coordinate 1,972, forward strand.
TTAAGTTTCATGAACAATGCCAAAATTATCATTCTGGTGTCTTAAGGGCAGAGGCATGTCAAAACTGAGTCTTATTTCAGGATAGTTTCCATATCTTTAGCAGTTGGGGCACGAAAATGATCTGAGAGAGAGACTTAGTTTCACACCAAGATTGATCTCAACATTTCCCTAAGATGATTTATGTTATATCGTCATGCATTAGACACTTGTTTACTTTGCCGCGCTATGATTTGGACACAGGTAGAAAGCTACGTGTTTGAAAATTATTTGGTTTTCGTTTTCATGTTATGCATTGTGCCGCAACATGTATTTGATATATCTGGGTCGGGGGGTTTTAAAAATTTCATAAAGACCACTATTTAACTTTTGGTAGTCATGGGTTCACTAAGTCTTTAATTCAATTTTGATCGACTTCTTCTTCAGAGTCAGAATCTCTTGCCCTATCGAGTGATGAGTCTCTGTGTTTCGCAGTGCAGGATCAGATTTAGTCATGTGGACGCTTTCATACAAACATGGATTTCATATTGAGCTACATTTTTGAGGTACATTTGGATTAGAAAAGAGTAGGTCTGCGCATATTAAATGTAGGGCATTTGGGTGAATAGATGATGAATGGTTTGGATTGATTGATCCTTTTGTAACAATTTCATTCAAAAAATTTAATTGGTTATTCGTTATTGAAATCATTTTTGTCAATATCTGTGTTTCTTACTTAGTTTCAAATCATTAGACCTTTGTTTTCTTCGCTTTGACAAGACCTTCGGTAATGTGATCTTATGTTAAAGGCTCAGTTTGACTGTGCTCATATCGTTTTGTGACTTGGACAACTAAAATTCGTAAGGCTTTAAGTTTTAAACCTTCTGTTTATGTCAATGTTCTTTTGAGTATAGTCCTAGAGTGTTCATTTTAAGCTTATCGTTCAGTTAGTGTCAAGTAATCAACTTTATAGTCATTAAGGCCTGGGATATCTCAAACTTGTCTGTTTATTTTGATGTGCTGACTAGACTACTATCCTGATATACTATTAGGACTCCCCCAGGGGTTGATGAACTAGTCGTCTGCAAGAGCTGACATAGAATGTCAATTCAAAAGACATTTAAAGTCTTTCCAGCTCAAGTAACATTGATTTTTCACAACACGTTAAACAAAATGTTTCAAGAATTTCTCAAAAAGTTCTTCAAATTATTTCAAAAGTGTACCTTCCACACTCCCTCCTCATGCATCTTTCAAAAGTTGAATCATTTTTTATAAGTGAACTAAATTTTGTGGGGGAGTCTTTCAAAAAACAATGTTTTAGTATTCTTGGATACTATTCTTAAATTCTTTAGGTATTCAAAACATTTAATCAAATCTTAATAACATATCAGGAATAATAATGTCTACTCAATAGATTGATTGTTATAAGACGATTAGGTGGTTGAGCATAATTTTTTAAGAATTCTTCAATGAAAATTCATAATCTTTCAAAACTATGTGCTCAACAATGCTAACCTTCAATTTTATATTCATTTTACAACTTGGTATCCATTTTTGGTGTCAAACATATGTAAAATTAAGGGGGAGCAAGTTAGTGTTCTAATTAATTCATGCTAATATGTTTTCCCCATGGAATTTTCAAGTCAAATTTTAATCACATGGTATTTCAAAAACTAAGTGATTTAGTATTGAAAATAAGGGGAGATTGTAATATTAAAATTGTGATCTTGAAATATAATAAGTGATTTAAAATCGATTCAATTGTTTTGATGGTTATGATCTTTATACCCAACAACTTCTTATTCTGATGAATCTGATGATCAATAAGGTAGTTAGGTTTAGGATTAGTCATATGAGCAGAAACCGGAGGGATCTACCCAAGGACACTCCATAGTTAGAAATAGCAGTCCTTAGGTATGATTAGAGATGAATGTGTATAAGGGAAGAATGCCGACTAAGATTGAGCTAACACTGGAACAATCACAACAAGGTGTTAGTAATGACGTCTTGGTAAGCATTGAAGGGGTTGAAGAATCAAAAAGAAATGTATGGATATGGGTGTAAAGAAAAGAAGCGCTCCCACACACTTAGTCAGAAAACCAGGTCAATATATAATCTATCGGTTTTCACAAAGATGAATTCTGACATTGAAGACGACATCATGGACCCAGTGATGCAATGCACAACCCTTCCCAGCCATTCGGGTTTCTCTCAAAAGAAACTTGTCTCATTTGTCACGAAGATACACACGACTTCTATTGACTTTCTCACTCCGAGTTAGTTAATATTGAATAGGTGGCAGTCTGCTCCAGCCTCCGAGTACTAAAACCAAAACGCACTAATCGAGTCTAGAGCCAAGAGATCAATAAAATAAGTTCCTCATTAAGGGACCACATTCCATGGACAATACACTTGTCGGAACATCCTCATAAGTTCCAAGTTGTTAACAAGAGTCCACGAGCATTATGCCTAGTGATTTTTCCAGAAACATCCAAGGTGATACTAAAGTATCATAGGTGATGGTGGAAATCCTTCTTGAGCTCCAGCGATGTATTACTAAGCCCCTCGGTAGTGATTGTGCGATTCTATATGAATTCAAACCTTGTGTCATATGGAACGAAACAAATGGTGCGATTCTAAGTGAATCAAACTAGTTCCAGTAAACTCTCTGAATGTCGACTTAATCTCAGAAAGTTAGTAACTATCTGCTTATCATCATATTGTGTGTTGTCTGCTTTGAGACGTTCCGGTATTGAGAACAAAAAGTACGGTGAATCTAATACATACGCGTTAGAGGATCTAACACTTTAAGCTGGAAACCATGTCAAGGTGGTTCTTCTAAATTGAACCTACCTGATCACAAGTATAGTATTTATACTGTAAAACGGTCCTCACGGAACTGGAGGTTAATGCAACCGAATCTCGACAAATGACAAAGCCATGTATTCCTCCATATCTGCTGTATTATTTCTATCATTCAATGTGGTCACAGCTGACGGTTTGTTGCAGCCCTCTTCCAAGATAAGGAGACTCGGATCATTACCAGATATCGCTCAAGGGCTCAAAATACAAAGGGACATACGTAAAGCATAGATTTAAGAAAGTCAAGAAAGCTCAAGTTATTAAAGACTCAAAGACTTGCCGCAACTCTGTAAAACAAGATCTTCGTTAAGATATCAAGACTTTCAATTAGATTGTAGCAAGCTTTTAAGATGAGCAAAGTATGAGGCATAGTTGGGTAAGACACATAAGATACGGGGGACTTGCAAGGTGGCAAAGTCTGCATGTCAAGACGTGAAGGATAAAGATTTAAGAGATCTCGGAACAAAAGACAAGTCGAAAGACTATTACTAAGGCTCAAGATTAAAGGAAGTCACACAAATGAGGGACAAAGCGCCCCCCCGCCTCACCCCAGCACCCCCCCACCTTCCCGCCTGCCCCCCGACCCCCCCCCCCCCCCCCCCGCAGTACCACAAGGACAGAGGACCAAGTGTTCACGAATAAGTAGCTTCAACTGTGACAAAACGTAATCTCATTTGTGATCTCGTGAAGGAGTGTCACAATGAATCACTTCGGGGAGATTGTTAGCCTCAAAATATTGAGTCAAACAATGAAGCTCGTTCATTATGAATATTAGGTCTCGATCTTTATTTATGTAATGTTGTAATAGGCTAGAAAGGGTAAACGGGCTCGTTTATGTAATCTAATCCGTCTCCGTGCTTATGGGCTAATGCCTCACAAAGTACATTCAAGAAATCTCGAGCACGGCCCATAGAAAGCCCATAGGCATGAAAGCCTCATGGTGCAAGTATAAATACCCCTCTCCAAGTGTGGAGAGGGTGTTGGTCTCATTTGTTTTCACGCACATTTAGAAGATTAACCATCTCTCATTTTCTTTCCACTTTCTCTCTCTTGTTTCTCTCTCTATAATTTCTTCCATCTTTTTCTCATCTTATTTTTCTTGGTCTCCATGGTGAAGTGAATGTGTTCTTGGTTCCGACAAATAAGAGCAACATGGACTCAGGATTTATATTGAAACATCCAATAATCTTGAGCTTTTTAATAACTCGATCATAAACTAACTAATGACCCGAATTAGAAAGATCAACAAACATGGAGTACATTAAGCACGTATGGAGGTAATAAATTGACTTTCTTCCTCATTTGTGCAATAAATAAAAAATAGACTAACCTATGATCTTAATTTTTACCAAAACGTGTACACTAGAAACTGACTCGAACTAGCAACCCATATAAGCCAAGTAAATAATTAATTAGGGATTTAAATCATTAGATGTTACAATTAATGTACTGAAAATGAGTACATAAAAGGGAGCTAAGGCGACCTAGGCGTAACATTTTAGTGGGGTGTAAACAATACTCTTCAAAAATAATCTAGAACCCATTGAAAAATCACGAGAATCATGAAAAGGGATAGGCTCAGAGGGGTGTACTATGGGTATCTTGCACTAAAAATGAGTGCATAGCAAGGGTGTGTAGTAGTTATATGACCAATGAGATCATCATAACTATAACAAATGTAAGAGGCTAAAGACAGGGCTATCCTATGTCTCTTATCACTTAAGTAAATCCTATATAACACGAATGTGATACTACTCCTAGACTCGTCTCAGGATGCATCACTGTAAAGCATAGTTCTAGAATCTAATATACTTAGTACACTCTCACAAGCATTAAAGCGGTATGCTTTTATTCTTAAATATATCTAGGGCAAACACTTAATTTTGGGTAGGAGTTTTAGATCAGTGGTTGGAGGTTTTTGCGCAGTATTCATATAATCTTATCCATGAGACGTTTCTAAATATAGTGAATCAATCGATATATGCCTTAATAAAATTTAAAAGTGGGTCAATTACATCTTAAAATCTTCGTTTCCAGTATATTACTTATCATTTTAAGGACAAAGCAAACGCAAATGAAAAGATAGTTTCTAAGGCTTTCATTACTTCCCCCACCCCCTTAAATCTTCATCCAAGAATTGTCACAGGTGAAAAAGCTAAGGAATCCTTCCGGAACTCTCTTCATCCAAAAGAACCTGGAAATCTAGAAAGAGAAGAAACATTATAACGCATAAAATTATGAACGGTAAAATTAATATTACAACCGATGTAATCACAACCAAAATCCTATAAAGTAATTTTAGACAGATTATTTGTATGAAAGTAATCATGGCTTTCTGGAAAATAAATCTAGAAAGATTAAATATTGCTAGAAAGTTTAACGCAATTTTGATTTTTTCAAGAAAATCAGAAATGGGATTTTCCACCTTTTGCTATTAGTTTTGACGTCGCAAGATTAATCCAGACCGTCAGGACCCCGTGCCAGGTTATTACGTTTGCACGTTTTCTGGGAAAATTTTATGCAAAAAATGTATCCCTATTACTTAATTTCCTGGAAAGAAATTACTGTTGTTAAGCCACTTTAAACGGTTGCTCGTATAAAAATATATGACTCAAATAAACAAACAAAAAAACATAAAATATGCATTAACTTTAAATTATCTATTTTACATGTTTGAAATGGTTATTAAAAACCGGATATTTTCCCCTATACTTATTTTATGCAGAATACCTTTGAATGTAATTAAGACGAAGTTTAAAATAAAGCAAAGCATGATCACATATCATTCAAACATATAAGACAAATAATACAAAATTAAAAACACATGACACTCCTAAGATGCGTGAGAATCAACAGATTGAGGTGCCTTCTTGTGTCATGCGCGTTATTTGTTCGAGTGTCACAAGCCTAATCGATGCTTATTGCTGAGTAAAAGGTGGTCTTCCCTAACTTTAAGGTTAACTACGGGTGATAGTAGCGATATACACCATTTTATGGAAGTATGCCATGTGAGGTGAAGGTGGTGAGTAAATGTTCAAAGAGTCTACTTCCTTCATCCTAAAACTATCCGGACTATATGGGTTGCTAGGTGGGTCGGTTCCTCTTTTGTCTCCTGGATTTACGTCTATGGATGGAAAAATTTTGGTAATGTTGAGAGGCTTTGGTCATAACATAGGAACTTTCCAAGAACTTAGAGAGAGGTCATGACTACAAGTATTCAAGCCTAAATCCTCTAGTTGTGTTTGGTCAAAAGGTTCTACCTCCATCGGAATTTGTATATTTGCTTCTACTTCTTTCGGGTAAGTCATAGGCGGTGTGTATACATCAAATGATAGAGGGTCTTAAGATTCAAGGTTCGTGTTTTTAAAACCAAGGTCTTGTTGTTCATGGTACTCATGTTTGGCTAAATCCTCCTCATTTGTTTCCATAGGTAGTGACTTAAGTGATTCTATCAACTTATCCAACTTATGGTTTAAGTCTAGGGAGTTCTCCATAAGATTTTGGTACACTTGGTCACTTTTCCTAGGGGCCTATACTATAAAGTACTTTGACTCCTCAAACGATGGAAGGTTTGTTCTGAATCGGATCTATCCTAAGTGAAGGCTCATATGGTGCATAGGTTTCACTAGATGAGGTAATTGGAAAAAGGGGTTAGTTTTTTGGGGTTTCGGCCAACCATGTTAATCTTTCCAACATATGAAAACTATATCTCTCTATTTTGAGCAAATTGAAAAGATATTCAACGAAATTACGAAAAAAAGCACAAAGGAAAAAGACGAGTCTAAATAACTACTTAATATTTAAAAGGAAAAAACAAAAGTCTTACTCGATAGGAATCTAGTGAGTAAACCTAAGCTAGATAGAATCCAAAACCTAGACTATTCCCTAGCAGCGGCGCCAAAAACATGATGCGACGGATTGCAACACCGAAATTTTACAATCCTCCTAAGCAGAGTACCTAATCGTTGCAGTGTAGTATAGGCAAGACTCAGGGGATTGATCGTTCTCTATAGGAATAATGAGGTAGGTTCGAATTGTATGTTTACTAAGATCTAAAGGTTGATGGGAGAGTATTGTTGTATTTTTATGTTTTTTAGAAAGCAAGTAAATTCTTAGGTTTTGAAGGGGTTTTTGATTAAGCTAATAACTAATCCTAATTTCAAGAAATAAAATAAATTAGAAAACAATTATACAATAAAGCGTATTTACCTAGGATGCACTACTCCTTGCTAGCAATCCAATTCTACCAATTGCTTTGTCACGCTCATTAGTGTAATGTGTAAGTATTCCCCTTATTCAATTGCGAATTGGTCAGAGATGCATCTACGTGATCACCTAATCAGGCAGCTATTGTCTAATGCCTTCCCACCCAATACTTAAACCATGCACAATAAATACTTAATTAGCCATCTTACTAAATGTGAGGGTTTCACTTAGTTCTAATCGTGTTTCACTAGACGGCTATGCTAATGTAATATCTTATAGCTAGTTTTCTAATGCCTAACGCGCACACCACAAACAAAAAGCAATTGGAAACAAAAATTATACACTATAATCAACTAGAGTTGTTGAATTTATCATGCACTACTTGGTGAATATGGAGGATTCAGAACTATCAATAAGATAACAACAAGATCTAATTAATCAATAACAAGTTTCATGCAATCCTAAATAAACACTAAATGAATCAGCCAAGCATACTTGAATAAGAACAATCAACAATAAGAATTGAAGACGTTAAATCAAGATATATTACAATTAATGTGAACCATTATAAGATTTTAAGGATTGAATAAAACCTTCTAAGTCGCTAGAAAAACACCAACCCAAACCCTAGAATCGGACTTAGGGTTGGGGCTAACAAAAAATGAAGTTATGAGGTTGTATTTATAGGCATATGTTAAGTCGGCTATTCCTGACGGCGTCACACCCAATGCAGGATGGCGTTAGCCCGCATTTTTCCAAAGTTGTAGATCTTCTCATCCCGGTCGCGTGGCCACTTGAATCGTTCAAATATGAGTTCGTATGAATGAGTTACGATCAAAACAATATATGATACTTCCTACGTAGTTTTGTGACCAAGTCAGAGATTTTGGTGACGGCGTCAAGACCACCTGACGGCGTCGCGGAAGTCCGTCCTCTACCACGGTGCGTCACAGAAATCAGCCTACAAAAAACCACACTTTCATGCACTTTTAACTGAGAAGGCGTCACGAAGCTAGAAAAGTTGTAGGTTGCTTGTTTCTTCCTTGAATCGTGAAAAGTTCGGGTTACGAAGCTGAAAAGTGGTAAGCAAAGGTTATGTGGTTGTGATTGATATAGGATATGTGAATTGGCTATTCCTGAAGGTGTCACACTTAATTTTGGATGGCGTAGCCTGCTTTTTACCAAAGTTGTAGATCTTCTCGGCCGGGTCGCGTGGCCACTTGAATCGTCCAAATCCGAGTTCGTATGAAGGAGTTATGATCAAAACAATATATAATACTTCACACGCAGTTTTGTGACCACGTCATAGATTTTGGTGACAGCATCAGGACCTCCTGACGGCGTCACGAAGGCCGTCTTCACCCAATAAAGCGTCACAAAACACCTCCAAAAATACGCTTTCCATGCACTTTTGGTGAAGGCGTCACGAAGGTGGTCATGAAGCTAAAAAATTGTATTTTTGCCTTGTTTCTTCCCGAATCGCTGAAAAGGTGGTAACGAAGTTATGAGGTTGTATTTTTAGGCATATGTTGAGTCGGTTGTTCCTGACGGCGTCACACCCCATTCGGGACGGCGTCAACCCACTTTTCTAAAGTGTTAGATATTCTCGTCCCGGTCGTGTGGCCACTTGAATCATCCAAATCCGAGTTCGTATGAAGGAGTTATGATCAAAACAATATATGATACTTCCCACGCAGTGTTGTGACCACGTCAGATATTTTGGTGACGACGTCCGGACCTCCTGACGGTGTCACCAAGGACGTCTCCACCCACTGAAGCGTTACAAAACACCTTCAAAAACACACTTTCCATGCACTTTTGGTGATGGCGTCACGAAGCTGAAAAGTTGTATTTTTGCCTTGTTTCTTCTCGAATCGAGCTCAAGTTACGTTTATTCCATCAAAGTGCTTCCCAAATGCTAATTACATAAAAAGAAATGATTTAGTGCGACAATAGAGCATATTTGCATGATTTTGGTGGTTAAATGGCCCCGGAAAAATGTATAAAATGACATATCATCAAATTGTTAAATGCTATATTATTTTTATTTTTATGATGCCGACGATTTCGTACCAAAATACAACAAATAAGTTTAACACTTTAAAATGCTCTATCGAAAAAACACGTCAGGTCGGCCTTATCACTCTTACATCTCAATTAATCTTTTCGATTAGTACTAGATGAAATAATTGTATACCTTAATGTACCGAAACAGATTTATCGTAAATCGATTTTATATTTGAAGGCAACTATCTCTACCGGTACTACTTATGATATATTTGAAACCTTCTCTCTTTATAAAATATAAAAAATCAAGTTAACACATCTTATGTTACTAACGAGTTATTGGTTTCCATTGATGGATCTTTGTTATCTTAGATAGATCTAAAAGACACTAGGATTTAGAAACACTGTTGGTGGTCTATATAAAGGATTATGCAGAATTAATCTTTAATACTCAGAGAAAACAATCAAACAGTTGAACGACGCAAAGAACGTTTCACTATATTGAACAAATCACAAAACAACTATATGTTTTGCCTAACAGCTAATCGTGTTCTTCTTATATTCTCTGAATATTATTCTATGCATATCTATCTAACTATGCCGTAAGGGTTCCTTTTATACACCAAGGAAAAACCCTAATTGGCTTACAAAACGCATTTAAAGATAATGCATATCATTTCCTAAGATATCTCATGCATATCTCATAAACGGTACTAACTATTTTATACTAACGGGTACTACTAATGTGTCATACTTAACATGTTGTACTGTCAGTTACTAACTATTATAGCGGTGACTAAGTCTTTCAACTAACAGTACTAAGTTCTTCAGTAGGCATATTTGTAGAGCTATTTAATGCCCAAACAATCCTCCTAACTTGTTGATTTACCTTCAAATCTTAAGTTTCTGAATAAAGTTCATGATGTTGAGTGGATTCTTTCAAACACTTGCGTTCTTTCCTGTTAGCTTTTAAAAATTCTTCATAAACGCGTAAATATGTTCTGCAAGTATGAGATGTGTATAAACTTTATAAGCTCATGTTGCCACGAGATTTCTTTCGTTCTGCTTGAATCTTCAAGTTGATCTTGTATTGAGGTGACCATCTAGAACAAAGAGTGTCACCACTTTATTCATGTCATGTTCATTCTCAACGCAAATCCAATACTGTTGATTCAACCATATGTCTAGTCTTAGCCTTCATGAGATTCAAATACATCCTAAGATCTCCCCATAGGGATCTAAATCATGACCTTCAAGTGGATGATGTCTTTAAATCTTTTTTGACCAAGCTGTAGAGTTGTCTCAGATTTGTCTATCAGAAGTCTCTTAACAATGCTTGAATATCTCCATGAAATCTTGAACTTCCATCTGCTCTTGTAATCTTGCAGACTTCTGAATCTTTTGCTTCTGTCATTCAAACAAGAATATATTCCATTTTACAATATTATGTTTGGCAAAAATTCAAAATTTCCATTTTGATGAATTGAAAAATGATTATAATATAGAAATTTTGTGGAGAAGTAAAAGATTGAGCTTATCATGAATCGTGTATAAGCTAGATTGTTGGCCAAAATATCTCAAGCTCTTTTTTAATTTTGTTATGGCCTCAAACGTACTACTCGGTCAACTTCAGCGAGTACTAAGTTTGGTCTAGCAGTACTAACTTGAAGCCTAACAGTAGTAACTTCTCTTAGCAGTAAAAAATATATCCCCAGCAGTACAAACTTATACCTAGGCGTATTAAGCACTTGTATACCTAGCGTTATTAGCTTCAAGCATAAGTCTTCCTGTACACTTCTTCAGAATATAAACTTTTTCATCCTGCCCTGTTGACAGGATCGCTCTAAAATCAATTATTTTCTGTCAGAATCATAAGGGAGCTTTGAATTTCTTTCTCAACATTGGTTAGATCTGAACATGAGACTCCTTAGGACTGTTTAAGAGCATTTTCCAAAATGGCAACTTTATCGAATCCATTTGGTACACAAATCTATCAATGCTATAGTTTCAGTCTGTCCTTCACTTCTAGAAGGTGTAACGTTTGAGAGAGGTGGATCATGGAGCTTATAGTGTTGGCAGATACCAGCCACTAAACGGATTGATGACTCTTTACAGTTTCCGTTTGACCTGAGTAGCAATGCTTCGCGAATTGCAAAACATGGTGGCAAGGATAGACGTTATAGTTTGTAGCAAACTATCAGCTATCAACAGAGTTTGATTAGTCTTTACAAGAAACTGTTTGTATCTGACTAGTCATATTTGCTGTAAAGCAAGGGAGAGTTGGAAACCCTACAATTTTTGGTAATTGTCAACCAGTAAGGATTTGAAAAGTATTTACCAAAAGAGGTTTTGCTTATTGACTAGAGTTCTTACTTGTAAGGCATGGTGAATTGATGACCATTTGTTGTTGGTTGTAAAATCAAAACTAAAGACATCATGTCTATCATCAATGTTCTTTCAGAAATCTTCCCGTCAAATACAATATCGCCATCTTTTTTATAACCTGCAAATGTTAGGTCTAAAAACAGAGAAAATATCATAGCAATACTAAACATAGCAATATTAGTATTTTAGCAGAACTAACTATACTTGACACAAGAGAATTAATTTCTCTTGGGAACCAAGCCATTACTGACTTGTTTCGCGGTTGGATCAAAACATAGTTAAATTTCTTACTTTCACATGATCCAGTATTCTTGTAGACATGATTGTATCATCTTTATTTTAGGGTGTCGCATGCCCAGTATGCTGTAGGCTTAACATCATTTATCCCTTGTTCCCCAACAGCACTTGTCATTCTTTTTCCTTTAATAGTATTAACAGAATTCTTGCCTGACAGTATTAACTTTGTTACTTAAATTTTTGTTTTTAAATGTTATTTGTTGGTAAAAAGGTCTTCTTAATGGTGAATGTGACTTTTGAAAAGCATTTGTCCTTGGTTTGGCAATATTTACAGAGGGTTTATGTACAGCAGTATTAAATGGCCTAGCAGCACTAACTGGTGCTGCTGTTCTTGAAAAGCTTTGCCTAGCAGTACTAAATGGTACTAAGCTAGACTTGGTTAAAACTGCTGTTGGAGCAAAATTCCTTCTAGAATTAGAAAATTTTTAATGATTGAGACCTCATTGCTGTATTCCAACTGGTTCTAACTTTCTCCTGACCCAGGCCTTGTTTTCACATGTTCAAAACAGGTTTTTGTGTACCATCCTTTTATCATGAAAATCACAGTCTTTAATTAGATGGTTAAAAATCCCACACACAAAACAAGCTTTTGGTGTAAACTGGAAATCCGTCCCTATTTTTTTAGCAATTAGGGTATTCATCTTGTTTAGTTGTACGTAGGGTTTTGGACTAACTTTCTAGAGTTGATCAGCTGTTTTAGGTTTTTGAATTAGAGGATTCTTACACAACACGTCTCATATTCATCACAAGTCAGAAACCCAATGTCATTCAATTGCGTAAAGCATCGAATTTTGTTGTAACTTCTTTAGAGGACGATGTTCACTAACATCCCTTATTTACACCTTAACGACCATATCCTTCAATTCAGGACTGTGTTAAAGTTTCTCAAGTATGAGTTGATAAATCAATATAAGAGGTGCGTAAACAAGCCTGTTATGGGGAGGAGGAAACAACATTTATATCTCTAGACCCATCTTATTTATATAGATATTGATTTGCAATCAATTGATGATACTTTTAGTGGCATTTTCAAAAGTGTTGTACAATTTTAAACTGTTTAATCCTTTTTTCTTTCATTAAGTCCTTTCTAGAGTGTTTCTTGAAAGGTGCATTAATATCTGATTCATTATAAGATAAAGGCATACTTTTAAGACATCATATCTGATCACAAGCATTCTTTCATGTTTTTCTTGTAGAAAGGACTAGTCGTTCTTCCACAGGAGTCTCGCTAAAACCCTTTTGTATTAGCAATTATAAATGCAGGATGTCAGACTTTCTAAGCTCATACGACAGACTCCAGCAACTTTCGCTCTTCGACAAATAGATTAAAGATCTTCAGTGTTTTTAACGACAAGTTTTAGAGAGTTTTGTTATTTTGTTCTTCAAGTACGAAAGCCATAAGTAGCAAAGGTTGGTGAAGCCTCCTCATTTGCCATGTAATCCAAGCACATCCAGACCCATCTATAGCTGAATAGGCTTTGTGGAAGGATGATTTTCAACATTCACTGTTCTTCTTGAGCTATCTTGACTTCTGTGACTGTTTCTTCTTGACTCCTAGGATTTCTACACTCTCTAGCAAAATGTCCAACTTATGACAGTTGAAAATCATTCCACCTTTTTCGTGTCATATCTCAGCAATTGTCACTCTCCTTGATGATAATCTTTTTACCAGTTCTTTTGATAAACTTTCTTGCTTTATCCTATTATAGCAATGTTCAGATTGTCACTTTAAATCTATCTTCATCAAGATTCATCTTTCATGAATTTGCTCTAGAGGTCTTCATGAACGACTTGAGAATCCATGGGTTGAGTGGCCAGATAGCATATAATGTGGCTCACTGAGAACAAGCAGTACTTATTATTAGTGCTAGCAGTACTAACAGCGTACTACGAGTAAATAACATGAACATTAGCAGTATTAAACATCATTTGTATGCTGATGACCTCGAGACAAAGGCCAAGATTCTGAGAGCCTGGTTTGAGTAGAGGTTACTACTTCTTTTGACTTTTCTGTTCAAACGAATCTTAAAATTGTTGTAAAGATCATCATAAAACTTATTGAGCCCAGATTTGATTTTGTTCCTCCAGTCCACAAACAATGCATATCCCCATTCAGTAGGAAGGACTTCTTAAGAATTTCAGGTTAAGTTTTCTGGAGTGATGTTTTATCACCTATAGATGAGTTAATGGGCTTTACTCGCCAATTTTCTAGAATAGCTGTTAAAAATTATGTAGTCACTAGAGTGGCTCTAAGCTAGAAAGCATAAATGTTTCATAATCTGCTTTTTAAAGAGTGTCGTTGATTCGTTTAGTGGCTTCTGTGACCACCCAAATCTTGCTTTTATGCTTCAATAAAGACTTGGCATCCTTGTGTTATGAAAGTAAGTAGTGCTCACTTGGAAGTCGTTCATCATCAAGTGTGCTTAGGGCTTTAAAATCATTCTTCTTTAGGCTTTTTGTTCATCATGACAGGACCAGGTATATGTTGTAGAGTAGTTGTCCCATGCTGTTTGCAGTGGAGCGCTGAACTACTGGCTTGAAAGTGTATGCCTTCTCTTGATGATCTCCCAGAGAACCTAGTCTTGAAGTTGATATGTATGAATTCTATCTGAGTGGTCATGTTCTATTCACCTTGCTTAGAAGTGGCAGTTTTGCAAGAGAATTGTTTTGGGGTTTTTCTAGACATGGTTTGTTTAAGAAATAAGGAATGAGCGTAGAGAGATGGGAATCGCGAGTTTGCGCGGATACTTCTAATTAGGTTTTAGGAAACCCACGTGATACAGACTTAGTGGGTTGTCCAATGTACATGGATCTTGTTATCTTAGGATAGTCTGAGAAAACAACTTAGATAGAACTTGTGGTGAGTATATACGTAAGAGTTTTATGAAGAATTAATCTTTATATACTTAAGAGAGTAACAATCAAACAGTGAACACTAGAACTTTCATATATTGAACAAATCCACAAAAAAACTATACATGTTTGCCTAACAGCTAATCGTGTTCTTCTTCTTATTCTACTGAATATTAATGCTATGTATCTCTATCTAAACTAAGCCGTGTGAAGGGTCTTTTATACGACCAGAAAAAGACAGCCAGTGTTAGTGGGCTTACAAAACGCTCGTTTAAAGATATATGCAATCATTGTCTAGATTGACTCATGACATATCTCATAGACACGGTACTAAACTATTTTTTACTAACGGTTACTAGAATACCTGATCAAATAATTAACATTTTGTACAGTCAGTAGCTAATATTACTAAGCGGTACTAAGTCTTCAACTAACAGTTACTAAGTTCTTCAGGCAAACGTATTTGAGTAGAAGCTCGTTTAATTCTACAACAAGAGTGGGGAGCATGCCCGCGCGCTCCGCTGCGGGGTGCGCGGCTTTGGCGTTTCGTTCACTTGACTCCTTAATTTTGTTTAAAGATTTTAGTTTAAGTTTACCATAGTTGCTCGTATTTGACTTGTCACTGCAAATAAAACACAAACATTTGCAAGTTTAAGGGTGCTTTGATTAGCCCTCCCGAATACAAAAAAATAGGGGAATGGTACGCCAAATTATTACAGCTTACATATATTGTTTTCGAGGGGCGTCTATATGTCTTATGCGACCATCCATATCAATAGGCTTTAAAATACAATCGCATTTTCCTGTCTTCCATTCATTCTTTCCAGCCACCCTCTTTCTTTTCATTTCACGCCTTCCATTCACTATAAAATGCTTATTTCATAATATTAATGTTTTAGATATACCAGTTACCATATTTTATTGTATAGGCAGCGCATCTATAAAATCACAATTTGGGTTGCGCTACATAACGAAATATAGTATTATATAAATTAGTCACCACTAGTCTGGCGAGGCTATAAGAAGAATGCACCAGTTCATGATAGTGAATGATATATTTTCACCCAATGAGGTTGGCGCGACCATATATTTAAGCTTAAGTATGCCTAAGAGAATTATTGATAGTGTTTTGAACTTAATATGTGATTTTGTCTCTGAACATAAGGATGAAATCGTGTAGTGAAGATTCTATCTAGAGAAAAAAAATATGACAAACTACCAGTAATAAAACGCATAGTAGAATTTGATGAACCTTCTTAAACAATGGCCATTGTGTGTGAACATCAGGTTGGCCGATCACGTGAGTGTAAATGTTATTCTTGTCTTTTTACCAAAGCATCCATTGGCAAGTTACCAGCCATATATCCACACAACCTTCTGCTAGTTGTTATATTGCATTTAGACCAAGACATCCTGCCAACGAAAAAACACAGCGATAATTCATAACAATCTTCAGCGGGTAAGGAACAAGAAATATTATAGTAAACAGTAGGCACATTTGCGGGTAACATTAGATAATCAAAGCAGATTATTATACACATAGAGTACATCCAATCGTTAACAGGCTTACAAAAGCTAAAAAGACCCTAATTTACAGCCTTAACCGACTAAAAATAAAGCCAACCAGTGACAGATTCAAAGCCTAATCAGGACTCTGACAGAATCTTATTCTGCATTGTATTATGTATTTAAAACAATTGTTAGGTATTCCACAAACCGCCCAAGATATAAAACAACAAACACCATTATTATATAACAAATGTCGGCAAACCCAACAACATACTTTTACTTTTCTTGATCAATGGTATTCGGAAAAATGATCACCCTGCACAGCACGGTATTGTATGAAATGAAGTTACGTAAAGTTTCTTGCGCATTTTGGCGTTGTTAAATCGCATAATTCTTAACACATCATCAGCTAATGCTAGGGAGTTGGGATCTGCTGTGTTAATCCTTTTCATTGTATATATTAATCAAAGAAAGTGTGAAACCTTGACATACTGTATTCCCTAATAATTAATTATAAGAGACTTTAGCATAAGTCATCCAATCATCTGGTGACTCTACTCGACGTTAGGGATACTAAATTTTTAATAGTGTTGTTTAACAGATTTTTCTTATATAATGTGGTGCAACTAAGAATAACAGATTCAGGCGATAAATTAAGCATAAAACAAAATCTCTTTCGCGTTAAAACAAACAGACCCCCCCTCTGTCCCCATGACAATAATGTGTAATAGCCGTCGTCTTTTGAGCCTGGCTTCAAGAAGACGAAAACAAAATGAAATCTCGATCATGTTGAGTGCTGATAAAAGACATCATAGACGTCGAAGCAATTCGAGGGGACAGCATGAATGGAAAGTCCAGTAATTCGGGCTGGTTTTTGCTAAATTTGTTGTAGTATCACCTACTACATAAGTAGAAATACTCCCTTAATCGACACGACCCGATAGCAATTCCGTTTTTCCTATTCTATCCGCCATGGCTGCAATGCGTGTGTTTGTAACTTAATGCGCCTCAGAGAAGTTAAAATGATGTTAGTCGGAACATAAAATGTTACGAATTCATCCCAAAGTTTCGGCCATAGATTGATCCCAAAAACCACCCCCTTTGTTGTCATATAAAGACGCTATATCATTTTTGAGGTTATATAAAAAAATTACATCAATCCTGTTGTCATCATCTTATGTGTAGGAAAGGTTCGTTTCTTGGATAGATAGTCCTTACCTTTGTATCCAGAAAATCAACAAACGTGGTATGTTTGGTTGGTCTCTAAAGTGAAATAAAAGGTTGTCAAAGAATAGTGAAGAGAGGGTAATTTTCAGAAAAAGGTCATCCAAACTATACCTGTTGGCACGAATCAAAATGAATGCATTGTTGTAAATAGCCGAATCCGATGTCGTAAGTGCCATCTTTTTTATCGTCATAACTTGAGAAAATGAAACCCATTATAAAGATTAGGAGTGATTTGGGGTTACGTTAGAGTAGATTTATTATGCTATTCAATGTAGAAAAGTAACACAATCATCGTATATGAATAATAGGTGATGTAATTTGTAAATTTGGTTATCTTTTACACAGGATGAAACTTTGTGCTCGCATGGTCTTTAACAATGAGAGATGCTCCTATTTACCCAGGAAATTTAAAAATGACCTTTATGCAATCTGAGTTAGTGGCCTTATGTAAAATTTATTAGTAGTAGGGTTACGATTGAAAAGTTGGTTGATTTATAAAACTGTAGAGGTTCAAATTGGTTGAACAAACATACTAGTTTACGGATTGTTAATGATCTTATGAGCCTTTATTATACGATCTCGTGAACCGTGTATATGTCACTGTACGTTACGATGCGTTTCAACATAAAGCATTCAGTCATAAAATGGCGATCCTGCTTTAGATTTTCTGCCTACCTCCTTTTTATTGAGATCACAACAGCAGCTAATGGAAACACTCCTGTTATCCACGCTAGGGGTGTGTAATCTCTGGAAAATTGCAGAATTATGAAAGTTTGTAGTAATCATGGATTTATTCATATTTGCATCATAGGCAAAATTAGAAATACTTCGTGGGTCATTTTACCCTTACCTCATGTGTCGATGAGCTCACTTATCATAACTTAGAGGACGTCATATGCCGCAATAGCCTCCAGGAAATTGATGATCACTCATTTACATCCTAATAATCATTACTTTCCGGGTTCAACGCTCTATATTTCATTAATAAAATAAGGCAATCTAAATGCTACAACACCTCATGATATATGTAATACACCCAAATGAGTATGTTACATGTACAACATCCTACTTTATTATGATTCGTTTTCGCAACCTCTCAAAAGCCACTCTTACAGATGGAGTTTAATTTTGGAACCCACCTCAGTTCCAATCCCAAATTCTGATTTTTTTTATAAAGAACAAATTTACGAAAACCCCACATATTATTCCGGAAACCAAACCAAAAAAAAATCGTAATCCATGATAAGAAGAATCACTTACCTATGTTTAACCTTAAATAATGATGCAGGATCCAAGTTCATGATGGCTCGTGACAGTTTGCATAATTTGTTGTCCCTCTTCATAACAAAAGATGTAAAACAAATAGTTACTCAAAACATTGATTGATGTTTAAAACTCACCTAAAATTTAATTAACAAAACTATAAAAAAGTTCAAACTTACACCTTCTCGACTAAAAAAAATTGTACTGCCTCATGTAGCATTTGCTTATGATTATCTTTTTGGTGTTAGTGGGAATTAGGTTATTGATTGTGTGTGTTCTAAGCTTTGTATGAGCAAGAAAAGGGGGGATCTATGTTTAGTGTGTGTTTGAAAGAGAGAGTAGAAGGCGGTGAGAGACATGTGGGTTTTTTGGTTCAGATTGATGATGTAACACATAAGTCTACACGTGGATAGAACAAAATGAAGAAAAGATGAAGAAGACTGTGGGGTTCCCAAACAGAGGGTCAGATAGTGAGTGGGTAGATTATTGGTTGCATAGATTGTGGGGTAAAGAACTCACAAAAAAGAGAAAAAAGGTCGGTCATGTGAGCCTAAACGAAGCCTAAAAACAGACATACAAAGGCGTGGTTATGATAAAATTAGATTATAACCGACGTTAAGTTTTTTATCATATTTATGAGCATAAAATAATCAAAACAAATCCTCGTGGTTATATATATATATAATAATTTTTAAATAAAAATTTAAATACACACTAATTACTTACACATGTAAATCATGACATAAATTAGATATTAAAATAATTAAATATAATTAATATAATAAATTAATGAGAAAAGAGCTAAGAAATCGCCGCAAATTTTAAATGTTAAAACATTCACACAATGATCATCGTCTTGTAAACATGTTGAGTGGATTGTTATAAAAAAGATAGAAATTGAATAAGAAGATGAGAATGCCACAAACTTAAATAATATTGTGTTATCCCAAAGATTTAATCCATGTTCACATATAATAAGCTATACCAATATAGCAAAATAAAGATAGAAAAGAGATAGTGAAGTGAAGTTTTATTAGAGAGAAATAGAAAGGTTGGAAGATTACACACAGACAAAATTATGAAATGGTAACCAACACGCCCTCTCCATGTGTGAGAGGGTTATTATTTATACCCTTGAAGTCCTGAGTGGAATGTGGGCTTTACTAACTTGGGCCGGGTTTGGCTTTTTCTTGGGCTTTGAGCCCGTAACATGGAGCAAATATTAGATTCAATCCAAGCATTGAAGACCCCGACTAGACTATACTTTAACAAGACTAATTATGACTATAAGGCTGATAACATTCTTGTTCGAGATCTTATATAGAAAATTTAAGGACTAACAATCACCCCCATTGTTGAGGTCTCTTCTTCAAACTCGCTCTCGTACTTCGATGACGTTTGAAGATATGGACTTTTGACGTTTATTGCTTTGCCTTGTTTTGGTCTTGTCTTGTTTGTAATGGCTTTGAGTCATCATGCTTTGATGATCTGACCTTTGAGCCTTTATTCCTTTTGGACTTTAAGTTCTTGAGAGTCGTTATCTTGTGTATATTCCTTGACTGAATCACCTTGATTTGGACCGTTCTTGAGCAATCTTGATGCTCTTGATCCAACAGGCTTTGTCATACTTGTTACATTCCGCTGTTTGGACATATGTGGTTATATAATCTATAACAATCTCCCAATTGATGATGTCTTTATTTGGACTTTGAGGTCTTTGATAGTGGCGCGTAGATTTGAATCAACTATCTTAGAGTTTGAACGATTGACTTGAAAGCTTGAGTATGAGCATGTGGTTTATGAATCCAGGATTCATGGAGATTGAGGCTGCCAAACACGTGTTCGTTTTAAACACTGAGTGAAATAAATCAGTTAGCCAATAAAGATGATATGGCCTTTGTCATTCTATCTCTGTACGAAACTATCGGTTGCATTAAGAACTACTGGTTGATCCAGTGTTATAGATGAAATACTATACCTGTGATCAGGTGATTCAGAAAGTATTCCTTGAGCAGGTTCCAGCTCAATGCGTTGTGAACTTTTCTACTCTTTTCTTTTTTGTTCTTTTTTGTCGTCTTATTTTTTACCTTATCTTGATTTACGGTCACTATCTTGTTTTGTCTCTTGCCGCTTAGATATTAATTGCTTAGTTAATTCATATTTTTATTGTATCTCGCTCCTAGCATAAGGCATTATAATTTATCATATTGTTTTATTTTCTGTTTTATCTTGTTTTGTGTGAAATTTCAATCAGTATAGCCTATATTTTTGCTTATTAGGTGTAATAATTATTTTTGTCTATAACAAATCTTCTTAAAACCACAGATGTATTAGATTCACCACGCGCTTGACTAGTTCTCATTACAGGACGTCTCCAGCTACATACACGGTAAGAAGTGAAAATCAATAGTTACTATCTTTCTTTTGATTAAGTCGTCAATTGCATTTAATGGACCAAATCGATATCAGTTAGACAAGCTCTGATTTCATGTAGAATCTGGCAAGTCCACTACCTACTAGAGCGTGTTTGATGTTGGCTCAAGCAGGATTGTTCCATCTTCACTGTGAATACTTATGTTATCACTCAGATGTTCTCTGGCATGATCTAAAGGAGATAATGGTTTAGGAATCTTTGTGTTACAGCATGTGAGCTGTCGCTTAGAGAGTGTTGAAACAGATGTATTTTGACATTGTGATGACCTAATGAGATTTATACTTTGATCTCTTCTGGCATCTAGACTCGTTTTGTGCACTTTGGGTGTTAGTAATCGGAGGATGGAGCAGACTGCCACCTATTCATTATTAAACAATCTCGGAGTGAGATGTCAATTGATAACGTGTTGTTCTCCGTGACAAATGAGACAAGTTTTTTTTGAGAGAAACCCAATGGCTGGTGAACGGGTTGTGCATTGTCATCACTGGGTCCATGACGTCGTTATTCAATATCAAACATCATCATTGTGATTTTGTTAGATTATTATTGACCGGTTTTTGCCTAAGTTGTTTGGAGGGTGCTTTGTTTTCACCCTTTATCCATACATTTCTTTTAATTCTTCAACCCCCTTTCAATGACTTACCAAGACGTCATTACTTTACACCTTGTTGTGATGATCCAGTGTTAGCTCATCTTAGTCGGCATTTACCCTTATACACATTCATCTACCAATCATTAACCTAGGAATGCCTTATTTCTAAAATATGGAGTGTCCTTGGGTTGATCCCTCGATTTTCTGGTTGGATCAGTAGGTCTTTTACCCTAATACCTAACCACCTTATGGACTTCAGAATCGTCATGAAATCAATAGGTTGTTGGGTATTTTGAGTATCGACCATAAAAACCATTTTTTTGACTTGTTATTTCAAATTACTCCCCCTCACATTGATATTTTTTCTCCTGAGATTCGAAATTGTTTAGCACATGAAGGAAAGAGTTGCACTTAGAGTCTTAAAGATCACATTCTTCTATATCATATTTTAATCACATTTTCTCCCCTTATTTTAAATAATAAAACATTTAGTATTTGAAATACCAATTGATTAAAATTTATGACATGAAAAATTCCATGGGGAGAAAAATTATACCACGATATTGCATGAATTCATTTTTTGATAGCTCCCCTTCAACAGTATATGTGGGATACCAATATTTATTAAAACTTGACATTGGAATGAAAAATTGATATGACACCACAAAATGTTGAAGATGGAGTGAGATGCCTTAGTGAACAATATATATTATTATTTGACATTATAAGTTTTCACATTTTAATTTCACAAAATGTGTTTGGATACATAAAATTGACATTTATGAGATGTACCCAACACATTAAAAGGCTTTGTTTTAAAAAGCTCCCCATCAGAAATTGATCCACATAAAATGACATTGTAAGTACCACACTTTTGAAAATTTATTTGAGGAAGGGAGTGTTGAACACACAATTTTAACAAATACCATTTTTTATGGAAAGATGTCATAAATTATATTGTAGAAAATTTGACATTGAAAGTTCTTTTTGAAAATTGTGTTCAACGATTTATAAAAACCATGATAGAAGACTTCTCTTCTATTTTTAGAGTAAGCGCACTGAAGTGTACACTTCCCTATTACATTCGGGACCGAGTTATGCATTGATGTATGCATAAGTCATCGAGAAAAATTTAGAAATGACATGTTTTGAAAGCATTTGAAACTCTTGCTCGAACTTCATTTACA
>BQNB010086789.1:3183-28092 GCA_026074375.1 Tanacetum coccineum
TAAAACCGTGTTCTTTCTTTTCTTTTCATTTCATTTCTTTTCCTATCACTTCTTTTCTTTTCCTCTTTTTAAAAACTCGATAACGCAGCGTTAAGGAGCGATGAGCATTAACCATTAGACGTTTGATCTTTAATGTTCGTTAGACAAGCAACAAGTAGTTTTATTTATTTTTCTGGAGTGCTCATTTTTTAACGCTCCATGAAGTATCATATAAGAGCGTTGGCATTTAGGAGTTGTTTTATACATTATGATTACACCTTAAGATACGTCACCAAATGGTTTTACAAAAAAAAAATTGTTACTGCTCACAGCTACCGCTCATATCTATTGATCACTGCTACTGCTTATAGTCTCACTACTAGTGGCCTACTGCTACTCATGCTAGTTGCTGAAAAGAGGTTAAACACTAGTATATATTCAAAAGTAGAACCGTAACGTTGCTGAAAGTTCGCAAATAAAATGAACACAACGGACTTCGTTAGACGAACATAAAGAAAAAAGAACCATTCATAATATTATATTGGAAAACCCTTAAAAATACATCTATCGCGTACAAATGACTATATTGGAAAACCCTTAAAAATACATCTATCCCATAAGTTTTTGATGTCATAAACATCCAACATACATTTAAACAAAATCTCAAAAGATGACTTAAGTTTTATGAAAGACAAAAGTTGCATATAATTTAGATAAAACACATAATCCATCTTCATTGATATCCGCCACGGCTCCCCTTTAGTCTTCATACCCTAGGACCTGAAATTTACATGCTAAAAGTCAACACAAAGGTTGAGTGAAATCATAGGTTTGTTGGTAAATTGGTGGACCACAAGATCGATGTAATAATAGACTCTAAAACACATTTAGTAGTCCAAAACATTTATTATTGCACTAAGCTCATGAACCCGAAGCCTTAACTAGTTTGTGCCCCAAATGTATAGGATGCTTGCCAACAACCTAAAAGTATTCTCAATGTTAAATGCACCATGGTCAACTTGTGACCAGAAATTCCAGGTGGGGATTGTCAGTCCCGATAGATCTATCCACAACACTCGCGCTCACTACAATAGCAATTGACGGTTCATGATATAGTAGGGACTTAATTGGCAATAGTGGTAACTTAGGCAATAATATTCAGGCAGTAATCTGGATAGCATACAGTTTAAAACACTTTGAAAACACTTAGAAAAACACTTGTGTCCAATAGTAAAATAAGCAATGTAATTCACCCCTTAGAGTTTGTAAAACAATTAAGTAGTAAAAAGGGGGCTATGAACTCACCTTGAGTACTGATAGTCCAATAATCACAGATAAAATGTCACGCAAAACGTTTGATGCAACCTATTTAAATTAAGGTCGTATAAGTACCGAGTACTTCAATTTATAACATTCAATATAATCTTATAGTAGTTACGTCGTGCTATCGTTCGGGCTATCATAATTAAAGAGGTCATGACATGACGTTCGAGGAGTTAGGATACTTTAAATCGTAAATCCAACAACATCGTCGATACGCCATCCGAAGAGGCCTCATTATGAAACTCCCTAGTAATATAGCACTTTGATAACCACTCAATATTCTATATAGCATAATCACCGACTAATCGTTTTAGTAAAATAATATTTATAAAGTGAAAACGTTTATAAATATACTTTTCGTAAAAATGACCTAATTTGGTCGTTTTAAGCCCGTTGCTCGCGTTTCTTACGTCCACGTCTTCGTAGTAAGACGAGCGATCAAAATATTACATTTTCAAGTTTTTAAGATTCTGCGATGAATAGTAAAATTACTGTTCACAACAGCTCGTTTGTCGTTTTAATTAGCGTAAACTCGTAATCGCGATAACTTATTCGTTTTAACTCCGATTTTAGTGATTCCTTCGAGTACGTTCTCGTTATTAAAAGTTATATCATATTTTAGATGTTTTAAAAATAAAAGTTGCTGTAATGAATAGTAACTTTTTATAAAAATAGTTTTATAAAAGTATTTATAGTCGTAAACTCGTTTTTAACGTATCTTTTTCGTTATAGATCGGTTTTTCGAGTTTCTTATCATTATGGAATCGTCATGAGGCATATTATCTTCGTAAAACGAGCGATCAAAATATTTACATTTTTTAAGTTTTAAGATTCTGCGATTGAATAGTAAACTTACAATGTCACAACAGCTCGTTTGTCGTTTTAATTAGCGTAAACTCGTAATCGCGATAACTTATTCGTTTTAGCTCCGTTTTTATCGATTCTTTCGAGCAACTGTTCCCCGTAATTGAAAGTTTTATCATATTATGGATGTTATAAAGTATAAAGTATTTCTGTGGTGAATAGTAACTTTTTATAAAAAATATTTTTATAAAGTATTAACTATCTTAAACTTGTAAATGGGCGTATCTCTTCTTCGTTATTACTCGGTTTTTCGGTTCTTTATGACCCATCGATCCTTTGTGACATGTATTATTTTATAAAATCGATAAAACATATATGTAAATTTTAATTACAAAATAGCCCCATAAGATATTTAATTCCCAAAATGTGTTTAAAACATGTTTTATGTATAAATAGTTTCGTAGTTTACCTTAAAAAAACTAATAACATATAATAGCCATAAGTGGTAACATAAAATAAAGTCCAATATCATCCCTAGGTCCTAGAAAATTCATTGTAACAAGTTTAACCCTTTACTTTTTCATTATTATCACATGTGAAGATAAGAACATTATAAAACCCTAATTTATCCTAAACATGTTTATCCTTAATCCATAGGGTTAACATACTTTTTATTTTTTACTTTTCCATGGTATATAGGCCCATATTACATATAGAATAAAAGTGCATATGATCATACTCTAAATAATAATTCATTTTTCATATTAGAAAGTCCTTTAGTGGTGATTATGGCTATATTAACATGTAACACATAAATCATAAGAGAAAATAAAAGTATAAAAGGAATTAAGAAAACCCTTTTGGATGATTAAGGATGTAAAATGAATGCTAAACCCGTGTTTAGACTGAAATCCAAACTTTCAAGCTCACAAACCCTAGATAGGTTTCTAAACCCTAATCTTACTTTATCTTCTTAAATACTTGCAAATGATGAACCAAAGCATGCAAACACATAGAATACCCTTTAAGTAGGTTGTGTAAAGGGTTGTTATCAAACTAGAAAATCATGTGTGGAATTGTTGTATTAAGCTTATTGAGCTGTGAGCTAGGGAGTAAAAGAGAGAAAGCAAAAAATGAAAATTTTTGTTAATATAAGAGTAAATGTAAACATTACTCATGCATGCCATGACTATTTATAGTAAAAATATCTACCTAACTAACCATGGTATACTTCTAACCCTAGGTAAAAGTTTCATGACAAGTAGTAAAGTTGTAGCTCGCAATTAATTTCTTAAATATCTAAAAATAACCAGATTATTATTTAACTAAAAGTCATTGTTCATCATCTTATTAATTTCGGCATATATATATATATATAAGATGTAATTTTTGATTATTTTGAGTATTGGGTATAATCGTGGGTATTCGTTTAGGCGTAGTTAGGTTTTAGAACTTCCGGGAATGCCTAAACGCATTTTATCGTGAAACGTAAGCATTTTACGTAGCCAATAAAAATAAGATGAACAAAGTTATTAATTATCCTCATAATAATCATATAACACTTGCTTGATGTAAACATTTAATTGTTTAATGCCCGTTTACATTGTATGATCATTTTCAGTCTACGCGATTTAGCTTAACGATTAAAATTAAAAGTGAACGCGTACGAGAAAAAAAATAAATAGTGAAATTAAATAGTATTGTAAATGACCTGAAAATACGGAATGTTACAGTCCTTCCCCGTTAAATGAGCCTTGTCCTCAAGGCTCAAGTTGCGACATTTGACGAAGGTACGGGTTCGGAGAAAAGATGCGGATATTTTATCCGGAATTGGTCTTCTCGTTCCCAGGTATACTCAGCTCCTTGCCGAGAGTTCCAACGAACTTTGACTAATGGGATTCTTCTTCGCTTTAGCTTCTTCACATCTCGTTCCACGATCTCAAGAGGTTCTTCAACAAAACGAAGATTTTCATCAATCTCGATCTCATCCAAAGGCACTTGAACATCTGGCTCCGCCAAACATTTCTTGAGGTTTGACACATGAAACGTGTCGTGAACACAACTTAGCTCCTGGGGTAACTTCAGCCGATAAGCCACCGGTCCAACACGCTCGATGATTTCAAATGGTCCGACATATCGTGGTGCTAGTTTTCCTTTCTTACCAAATCGTACCACTCCCTTCCATGGAGATACCTTCAGTAACACTCGGTCTCCAACTTCGAATTCAAGAGGCTTACGTCTCTTATCAGCATAGCTTTTCTGGCGACTTCTTGCCGTTTTCAATCTTTCCTTGATTTGAAAAATCTTTTCAGTCGTTTCTTGCATAATTTCTGGTCCAATAAGCTGACTTTCTCCAACTTCAGTCCATATTACGGGGGATCTACATTTCCGCCCGTACAGAGCCTCAAATGGTGCACACTTAATGCTTGTGTGGTAACTGTTATTATAAGAAAACTCAATCAATGGAAGATGAGTATCCCAACTGCCACCAAAATCCATAACACAAGCTCGAAGCATATCCTCCAGCGTCTGAATAGTACGCTCACTCTGACCGTCGGTCTGAGGGTGGTAAGCTGTACTCATGTCTAGTCTTGTACCCAATGCTTCCTGAAGAGCTTGCCATAAGTGTGACGTGAATCGACCATCACGGTCTGAAATGATTGACACCGGCACACCATGTCTCGCTACAATCTCGTTGACATAAATCTTTGCCAGCTTCTCGGTTTTGTAGTCCTCACGAATAGGTAGGAAATGAGCCGACTTGGTCAGTCTATCCACAATGACCCAAATCGTATCATACCCACTGTTGCTTTTAGGCAATTTTGTGATAAATTCCATTGTTAACTTTTTCCATTTCCACTCAGGAATTTCTGGTTGCTGAAGAAATCCTGAGGGTTTTTGATGTTCGACTTTAATCTTAGAGCACGTAAGACATCTGCTAACGTACTCAACGATGTCTCTTTTCATACCAGGCCACCAATACAAGTCTCTCAGATCATAGTACATCTTATCTGCACCTGGATGTACTGAATATCTAGATGTATGAGCTTCATCCATGATTAATTTCCTTACATCACCAACTAGATACGATCAAAGAAGTAAATTTCACCAGCATCTCGTTACTCAAAGTGTTCTTCTAATCCTCTTAGCCATTCAGCTGGGGCTTTGAGATCCTTGAAAGCTTCGCTCTGCGCTTCCAAATTCTTAGTCTTAAGTCCAGAATGAATAGTAATACTCATAGCATGTACTCGTCTTGGCTTGAGTCTTTCTTTTCTGCTCAAGGCATCTGCCACCACATTTGCCTTGCCTGGCTGGTATTTGATCTCACATTCATAATCACTAAGCAGTTCGATTCACCTTTTTTGGCGCATATTCAACTCTTTCTGATCGAAGATGTACTGGAGACTCTTGTGGTTAGTGTAGATGACACTTTTCGTTCCATAAAGATAATGTCTCCAGATTTTAAGAGCAAACACACACCGCACCCATTCCTGGTCGTGGGGTATTAATAATTTCTCATGATCTTCACTGTCTTGACGCAAATGCTATCACTTTTGCCTTGCTGCATCAGCTACGCACCCAAAACCTTGGGTTTTGATGCAAATCACAAATAGACCACAAAGTCATCGGTCCATCGGGAGTGCTAACACAGGACATTGCATAATTTCTCCTTTAGAATTTGGAATCTTCCTCTTGCTTATCGCTCCACCCATATGCTTAATTCTTTTGATCAACAGGGTTGGGGGGCTTTGCGATCTTGGAGAAATTTTTTCGATAAACCTTCGTAGTAACCTGCCAATCTAGAATTGACTACGATGTTCTTGTGGTGACTCAGGGGTCTTCCATTTCTTGACTGAGTCAACCTTGCTAGGATCCACGTGGATACCGTCTTGGTTGACCACATGTCCTAGGAACTGAACTTCCTTCAACCAAAATTCGCACTTTGAAAATTTGGCGTACAACATCTCCATCTTGAGTAAGTCTAGAATTCTTCAGGTACTTTCGTCCTCATTCTTCTGACCTTGGAGTAGATTAAATGTCGTCAATGAAACACAATTACAATTTGTTCCAAATACGGCTTGCAGAACGCGGTTTCATTAAGTCCATAAATATTTGCTGTAGCGTTTGTCATCCCAAATGCATGACTGAGAACTCAAAGTGCCATATCGGTTCTAAATGCGTTCTTCGGTATAATCTTACTTCTCGGATCTCATCTGATGATATCCGGAACGAAGATCTATCATGGAGAGCAACACGCACCTTTAATTGATCAAACAAGTCATCAATTCTGGAAGAGGGTTACACGTTCTTTATAGTCTACTTGTTTAGTCCCTGTAGTCAATATACAATTCTCATCGAACCGTCCTTCTCTTGACAAAGAGTACATGCTACCCCATGGTGAGTGACTTGGTCGAATAAAACCCTTCTCTTGAAGTTCTTTGAGCTGGTTCGACAATTCTAACATTTCTGAAGGGGCTAACCGGTATGGAGATCTAACAACTGGTGATGCGCCTGGGATTAGATCGATGCGAAATTCTACCTCTCGCACATGAGGTAAACCCAACAGATCATCTGGAAATACTTCGGGGAAATCTCGGACAATGCGGATGTCATCAAGCTTTTTCTCATCAGCCTTGATACATGCAAGTGATCCAAGATCCTTTTCCGCCTCTCGCCTTTGAACATTCAAGGAATCACGCCATTCGAAAGAGGAATATCGACAATCTCTCATAACAATCGATAGAGCCCCGATAGTATGCCAACCATCCATTCCATGATAACATCAAAACTTCCCTAGTTGGTGGCAACAAGTCTAATTTCGAAACGTGATTTAAATAAGACTAAGGTAAACAACATAAAATGGTATTGTTGCTACAACTTTTCCGTCTGCTAATTCGATTTATATAGTGTTCATAAGCGGTTGGGGCGTCAATATCAATAAAAGCGTAAACGCAAAGATACAAAACTCTTCTCAGCACCAGAATCAAAGAGAATACAAGCGTAGTGATCATTAAGGAGAAACGTACCCGTGACCACATTCGGATTCTGCTGCGGATTTTCAACCACCACATAAGCTCTAGCACGAGCTCCATCATTCTGCTGGTTCCTTGCTTTTGGACACTTGTCCTTGAGGTGTCCTTTCTCACCACAAATGGCCCGAAGCCATGTATATTTTTGCATGAAGTTTGTTAATTACCGGCACCTTAACCCTAGACCCCGAATCAACAATCCTTCTCTTGGTGACCCATTTTTTTGACATTTCTGGCACTTTGAGGACACGGTCCATGATGATGTAAGTTGCCAAGTCGATTGCACTTTGTAAATTTCCAGGCATAAATCCAGTCCATCCACGGGCTGCAGCATATGCCCTGACAGGTTCCTGTCTCCTGTTTTGTTGCTGGGGATAATTGTTGTTTCGGTTGCGGTTCTGGTCTGGTTGTTGTTAGTGGTTATTGTTTGAAGTTATGGTTTATTGTGATTGGTGTCCCTTGGTTTGTCTTCCCATTTCCTTTTATTACTTTCACTAATTCTAGCAGCCTTACCCTGAACTGATTGCTCACCATGCCACGGGCCATGTTAGATTGCCTCATGCAAGGTCGCAGGACTTAAAAAATCATATTTCCATTGATTCCCTTCAGGAACCCACGAATTTTACTTTCCAATCTTCTTGCTTTCAGTGGGCAATCAATTCAGGACACATCAGAACAAGTCATGGAAGCGATATGCGTAAGCTCTCGAAATCATCTCCTTTCAGAGTCAAGTCTAGAGTTCATGCTCCAAACTTTTCGATTCGGTTGCTGGGCTAGTATCATCTTCGATCATAGACTTTCACACCTTGCTCCAGGGGATCTGATTAGCATTAGCAAGTCCCAAAGTCTGAACATTCCGTTCCACCAGGTTAGGGCACGAACCCTCGAAACGTGCACATAGCAAACTTCACTTTGTCAATCTTCAGCAACATTTGCAAATCTCAAACACATGCTCAATCTTTGTGAACCAACGATTACAGTCCGACTACGCCATCAGTCCCTTGAAAGAGTGAGGCTTGCAGTTTCATACTGTCTTATACGGTAACATCCCTGTATCTCTGGCACAACAGATCCCTCCAGTATTTGTATATCCAGATCCACCAGTATTGTTGTGGTCAGCTCTATCTTTTCATATTTTCAATGCTTTGGCCAAACGGCCATTCCACTATCTTTCCTAACGGATTAGCTTAAGGGAGTAAAATGAGAAATCAGGAAGTACACAAAAATCAGAATGTTTAATATTTATATAACAGACCGATATAAGGTAAATAGTAAGACGTCATATGATAGACGTAAGAGAACGAAATCATAGTCTAGTATTAAATACTCATTATCCATGTAATAGTAGTAGGGATGCAAAAGAGAGCATATAAGTTACCTGGGAGCAAGCGCGCACGGATATCGGATAAAACAAGGAAAGACTCTATATTTTGAAAAACATGGTCATAGTCTAGGTTTTGAAAACGACCTAGTTCTCTATGACTTCAGCTCTGATACCATCTGTAACACCCCCAAAAATCAGGACAACGCAGCGGAATGGTAACATTGGGGTGCTACTTCAGGGCACAAAACACAAGTCACGGAAAACGACCTCAAAAGAGACGTTTAAATAAATTTCACATTCGTTATATTAAAATCAGAGTTTACAAATTATTTAATGGTACTCAAATTATTAAGCGTTCAAAAATATATCCGCGCGACTCGAATGCTCCCAATGCTCCACTAGCAAAATAGTAACCTGAAAATACATGCTAAAACGTCAACAATAATGTTGGTGAATTCATAGGTTTAAGTAAAAAGCAGTATTGAAATAATTTAAGAAGTATTTCAGAAGAAAAGTAGCGTTACAACATTTAAAAGTGTTATTTCCGAAATCCAAGTAGAGATTTAATAAATCTAGTAATGTTCAGTAGTGGACCACAAGATCGAAGTAAATGGTGGACTAAGTACGTATTCCGAAGTCCAAAACAAGTAATAGCAGACTATGTACGTATTCCATAGTCCAAAATAGGTAAGGTAGACAAGAGAAACACATTCATCATGTCCAACACTTTGTATTATTGCACTAAGCTCATGACCCCGAAGCCTTAACTAGTTTGTGCCCCAAATGTATAGGATGCTTGCCAACAACCTAAAAGTATTCTCAATGTTAAATGCACCATGGTCAACTTGTGACCAGAAATTCCAGGTGGGGATTGTCAGTCCCGATAGATCTATCCACAACACTCGCGCTCACTACAATAGCAATTGACGGTTCATGATATAGTAGGGACTTAATT
The DNA here is from genome assembly GCA_026074375.1 of Tanacetum coccineum. Taxonomy (NCBI): domain Eukaryota; kingdom Viridiplantae; phylum Streptophyta; class Magnoliopsida; order Asterales; family Asteraceae; genus Tanacetum; species Tanacetum coccineum. The sequence continues at coordinate 12,599 of BQNB010086789.1, forward strand.
GGCAATAGTGGTAACTTAGGCAATAATATTCAGGCAGTAATCTGGATAGCATACAGTTTAAAACACTTTGAAAACACTTAGAAAAACACTTGTGTCCAATAGTAAAATAAGCAATGTAATTCACCCCGTAGAGTTTGTAAAACAATTAAGTGGTAAAAAGGGGGCTATGAACTCACCTTGAGTACTGATAATTCCAATATCACAGATAAAATGTCACGCAAAACGTTTGATGCAACCTATTTAAATTAAGGTCGTATAAGTACCAAGTACTTCAATTTATAACATTCAATATAATCTTATAGTAGTTACGTCGTGCTATCGTTCGGGCTATCATAATTAAAGAGGTCATGACATGACGTTCAAGGAGTTAGGATACTTTAAATCGTAAATCCAACAACATCGTCGATACGCCATCCGAAGAGGCCTCATTATGAAACTCCCTAGTAATATAGCACTTTGATAACCACTCAATATTCTATATAGCATAATCACCGACTAATCGTTTTAGTAAAATAATATTTATAAAGTGAAAACGTTTATAAATATACTTTTCGTAAAAATGACCTAATTTGGTCGTTTTAAGCCCGTTGCTCGCGTTTCTTACGTCCACGTCTTCGTAGTAAGACGAGCGATCAAAATATTACATTTTTAAGTTTTTAAGATTCTGCGATGAATAGTAAAATTACTGTTCACAACAGCTCGTTTGTCGTTTTAATTAGCGTAAACTCGTAATCGCGATAACTTATTCGTTTTAGCTCCGTTTTTATCGATTCTTTCGAGCACGTTCTCGTAATTGAAAGTTTTATCATATTATGGATGTTTATAAAGTATAAGTTTCTGTGGTGAATAGTACTTTTTATAAAAATTGTTTTATAAAAGTATTAACTATCTTAAACTTGTAAATGGCGTATCTTCTTCGTTATTAATCGGTTTTTCGAGTTCTTTATGACCCATCGATCCTTGTGACATGTAGTATTTTATAAAATCATAAAACATATATGTAAATTTTAAATTACAAAACAACCCCTAAGATATTTATTTCTAAAATGTGTTTAAAACTTGTTTTATGTATTAATTAGTTTAGTAGTTTACTTTAAAAAAACTAATAACCATATTTTTACATATGTGGTACTTATAATAAAGTCCAATATCAACCCTAGTCCTTGTAAATTCATAGTAACAAGTTCAACCCTTTTACTTTCATTATTTTCACATGTGAAGTTTAAGAAACATTATAAAACCCTAATTTAACCTAAACATGTTTATACTTAATCCATAAGTTAACATACTTTTATTTTTACTTTTCCATGATATATAGGACCATATGACATAGGAATAAGTGCATATAATCATAAACATAAATAATAACTCATTTTACATATTAGAAAGTCATTAGTGGTGATTATGGCTATATTTAACATGTAACACATAAAATCATAAGAAATAAAAGTATAAAGGAATTAAGAAAACCTTAGAGATGATAAACAAGTTTTAAACCCGTGTTTAGATTCAAAACCAAAGCTTACAAGCTTATAAACCCTAGATTAGGTTTGAAACCCTAATCTTTCCTTTTCTTCCTAAATACTTGCAAATGATTATCCAAGGCTTGAAAACACTTTAGTATGCCTTAGGATTGATGTGTAAAGGCTTGTATGGATTATAGAAAATTTTTGTATGGATTGCTTATGGTTGCTTATTGAGCCGTGGGTTTTAGGATACAAAAGAGAGAAGGAAAATAATTTTGCTAAGTAAAAGAGTGTATGAAACTTCACTTGCATGCATGAAATATATATAGGAGGAGGAAATGAGATATTATACTTGAAAAGGTTGACTAGAATTTCAAAGGGGGGGGGGGGGGTGTGCTTAACATGCCAAGTTGATAAAAGGTGTAAGAGTTTTTCATTATAATATTTTTATTACTATCTAGATTAATTATGTATACTTAAAAAGTCTGTTTTATCTTTAATTTTCGGCATTATATATATGTTATATGATGTAATTTTTGATTATTTTGAGTATTAGGTATAATCGTGGGTATTTGTTTTGGCGTAGTTAGGTTTTTAGATCTTCAGGGATATGCCTAAACGTATTTTATTATGAAACGTCAAGCATTTTACGTACGCCCGATAAAAATAGATAACAAAGTTAATTAATTATCACTCATAATAATCATATAACACTTGCTTGATGTAAACCATTGTTTAATTGTTTTATGCCGCTTACATTGTATGATCATTTCAGTCCTACGCGATTTAGTCTTTAACAATTAAAATAAAAGTGAACGCGTACGAGAAAAAAAAAATAGTATTGTAAATGACCTGAAAATACGGAATGTTACAGTCCTCCCGTTTAATGAGCTTGTCCTAAGGTCAAGTTGCGATTTTGAGAGGTTAAAGGTTCGGAGAAAAGATGCGGTTATTTTATCCGGAAATTGGTCTTCTCGTTCCCATGTTACTTGCTCCTTCATTGACGAGAGTAGATTCAAGAACTTTGACTAAGGGATTCTTCTCGCTTTAGCGTTTCTTCACATCTCTTCACGATCTCAAGTGGTCCTTCAACAATCGAAGATTTTCATCAATCTCGATCTCATCCTAAAGGCACTTGACATCTGCTACGCCAAACATTTCTTGAGGTTTGACACATGAAAACGTGTCGTGAACACAATTAGCTCCTGGGGTTACTTCAGCCGATAGCCCCCGGTCCAACTACGCTTCGATGGATTCAAATGGTCCGACATATCGTGGGGTGCTAGTCTTACCTTTCTTACAAAACATTAGTAACACTCCCTTCCATGGAGATTTCTTCAGTAATCACTTCGGTCTCAACTTCGTTATTCAAGAGGCTTACGTTCTTAGAGCATTGCTTTATCTGCGACTTCTTGCTGTTTTCAATCTTTCTTGATTTGAAAAACTTTTCAGTCGTTTCTTGCACAATTTCTGGTACACTAAGCTGACTTTCCTCAATTTCAGGCTCCATATTACGGGGGTATACATTTCCGCCCGTACAGAGCCTAAAACGATCGGTGCACACACTTAGTGTTGTGTGGTAAACTGTTATTATAAGAAAACTCAATCAATGAAGAGAGTATCCCCTACTGCCACCAATATCCATAAAACAGGCTCGAAGCATATCACCAGCGTCTGATGTACGTCACTTCTGCACGTCGGTCTGGGGTGGTAAGCTGTACACTTTCTAGTCTTGTACCCAATGCTTTGAAAGAGTTGCCATAAAGTGTTACGTGGAATGGACCTCACGGTCTGAATGATTGACACCGGCACACCATGTCTTGCTATAATCTCGTGGACATAAATCTTTTGCAGCTTCTCTGTTTTGTAGTCCCTGAATAGGTAGGTTAAAGAGCCAACCTGGCCAGTCTATTCCACTATTGACCCAAATCGTATCATACCACGGTGTTTTAGGGAAATACTTGGTGATAAGTCCAGTCGCTAACTTTTTACCATTTCCATCAGGATTTCTGGTTGCTGAGAGTCCTGAGGGTTTCTGGTGTTCTGGCTTTAATCTTAGAGCGTGTAAGACATCTGCTAACGTATAAGCATGTCTCTCTCTCATAACAGTGCCACCAATACAAATCTCTTAGATCATAGTACATCTTATCTGCACCTGGATGTACTGAATATCTAGATGTGTGAGCTTCATCCATGATTAATTTCTTAAATCTCAATTGATGGAAATCCAGATACGATCAAAGAAGTAATTTCACCATCAGACTCGTTGCTCAAAGTGTCTTTCTAATCTCTCTTAGCCATTCAGCTGGGCTTTGAGTATCTTGATGCTTCGCTCTGTGCTTCCAAAATATTTGTCTTAAGTCTGAAATGAATAGTATACTCATAGCACGTACTGTCGGCTTGGAGTCTTTCTTTTATGCGCAAGGCATCTGCCCCACATTTGCCTTGCCTGGGTGGTATTTGATTCTCACATTCATAATCACTACGAAGCTCGATCCAATCGCCTTTGGCGCATATTCACTCTTTCTGATTTCGATATGTAATGGAGACTCTTGTGGTCAGTGTAGATGAAACTTTTAGTACCATAAAAGAAAATGTCTCCAGATTTTAAGGTGCAAACATCATCGCACACATCCAGGTCGTGTGTGGTATAATTATTCTCATGTATCTTCAACTGTTTTTCGTGACGCATAATGCTATTACCTTGCTTGCTGCAGCAGCACGCACCAAAAAACCTTGTTTTGATGCATCACAATAGACCCAGAAGTAACGGGTCCATCGGGAGTGCTTAACAAGGAGCATTGATAATTTCTCCTTCAAAATTTGGAAAGTTCCCTCTTGCTTATAGCCCCCACAATATGCCTTATTCTTTGAGTCAACGAGGGTGAGGGGACTTTGCGAATCTTGGAGAATTTTCGATAATAAACCTTCGGTAGGAACTGCCAATCCTATGAAATGAACGGATTTTGTTGGTGATCTCAGGGGTTTACAGTTCTTGACTGACCTCAACCTTTGCTAGGTCCACGTGGATACCCGCTCAGGTTGACCACATGTCTAGGAATCTGAACTTCCTTCAACCAAATTCGCGCTTTGAAAATTTGGCGTTACAACTTCTTTGTCCTGAGTAAGTCTAGTTGTCTACGGTGGACTTCGTGCTCTCCTTCTGGACTTGGAAGTAGATTAAATGTCGTCACATGAACAATTTACGTTTTATGTCCAAATACGGCTTGCAGACGCGGTTCATTATGTCCATATATATTGCTGGGCGTTTGTCATCCCGATATGGCATGACTGTTGACTCAAAGTGCCCATTTGGGTTCTAAAACGCGGTCTTCGGTATATCTTCTTTTCGGACTCTAACTGATGATATCCGGAACGAAGATCTATCTTGGAGAAGCAACCACGCTCCTTGTAATTGATTCAACAAGTCCATCAATTCTGGGATGAGGGTAACGGTTCTTTATAAGTCAACTTGTTTAGTTACCTGTAGTCAATACACATTCTCAACGAACCGTCCCTTCTTTGAACCAAAGAGCACAGGTGCTCCCATGCGTGAGTGACTGGTCTGAATAAACCCTTCTCTTGAAGTTCTTTGAGCTGGTTGACAATTTACATTTCTGAAGGGCTAACCGGTATGGAGATCTACAAACTGTTGGATGCCGCCTGGGATCAGATCGATGACGACATGCTACCTCTCGCACATGAGGTTAACCAAAAGATCACTGGAAATATTCGGGGAAATCTCGACAAATTGGACTGTCCATCAAGCTTTTTCTCATAAGCATTGTTACATGTCATGTGATCCAAGATCCTTTTCCGGCTCTCGCCTTGAACTTCAAGGAATCTCGCCTATTCGGAAGGGAATACGGACACTCTTACTCATAAACAATCCGTTATGAGTAGTCGGTAGTATGCCAACCAATCATTCCAATGATAACATCAAAAACTTTCCTGTCGGGTTAGGCAACAAGTCTATTTTGAAGAGTGATTTAATAAGGACTAAGGTTTTGCAACTATAGAAAATGGTATGGTTGCTAACAAATTTTTCCGTCTGCTAATTCGATTTCATAACTAGTGTTCAATGCGGGGGTTTGGTGGGGCAAATATCAATAAAAGCGTAAAAGCAGAAGAATGACAAAAGACTCTTCTCTAGCACCAGAATTCAAAGAGAATACAAGCGTAGTGATCACTTATAGAGAAAAAAATACGTAACCTGTGACCACATTCGGATTCTGCTTGGCATTTTCAACCAACACATAAGCTCTTGGCACGAGCTCCATCATTCTGCTGGTTCCTTGGCAGGTGGACATTATCCTTGTAGTGTCCTTTCTCACCACACCGAAGCATGTCCACATTTTGCAGGAAGTTATTCCTGCACCCTGAACCCGATTCTACATTCCTTCTCTAGGTGACCCATTTTTGACATTCTGGCACCTTGTTGGACCACGGTCCATGATGATTGTAAGATGCTTCGATTGCACTTTCGTAAATTCCCAGCAAAAATCTTTCCTCCAGCTGGGGCTGCAGCATATGCCCTGAAGGTTCCTGTCTCCTGTTTTGTTGCTGGGGATAATTGTTGTTTCGGTTGCGGTTATGGTTGTTGTTGTAGTTATTGTATGTAGTTATGGTTTATTGCTTAAGGTGTTCATTCGGTTGTCTTCCCATTTCCTTTTATACACTTTCATGATCTAGACTGCCTTTCCCTGAATGATTGTCGACCAGTGCACGGGTCATGTTGATTGCCTCATGCAAGGTCGCTAGGCCTAGAAGAAATCATATTTCTTTGATTCCTTCAGGAAACACACGAATGTACTTTCCAATCTTCTTGCTTTCATGTGGGCATCAATTTAGGACAATCAGAACTAGTTCATGGAAAGCTGATTGCTGGAAGCCTCGATATCATTCCTTTCAGAGTCAGGTCCGGAGCTCTTGCTCCATCTTCTCGATTTCATTGCTGGGGCCAGTTTCAGTCGTCATCATAGCTTTTACGTTGCTCCAGGGATACTGATTAGATTAGCGAGTCCAAAAGTATGAACATTTCCGTTTCCACAGGTTAGGGCCGAACGACCCTCGTAAACGCTGTACATTGCAATCTTCACGTTGTCATCTTCAGCACATTTGCAAATCTCAAACAACTTGCTCTATCTTTTGAACCAACGTTTTAGTACGACTAAGGCCTTCGTACCCTGATGAAAGAGTGAGGCTTGCAGTTCATAAATGTCTTTACGAACATCCTGTATTCTCTGGCACAACTGTCCCTCCAGTATTTGTGTGATCCAGATCCCACCAGTATTGTTTGAGTTCAGCTCCTAGTCTTTTCTATTTTTCAATGGCTTTGGCCACTCGCCTGTCCCAACTATCTTCCTAAACGGATTTCTTCTTAAATCTCTGGGCGGCATGATTTCTGGAAAATACGGTGTACAATTCGTTAAGAATTTGTAAGGTAGTGCAGAGTTATAGGATATGATAATGATGGAGATAAGGATATTAGAAGGATGATGTAAATAATCATAGAATTACTCCGGGGATATAATTGACTGATAGAGATAGATATTGATATGTCAAAAGATAGACGTAAGAGATCGAATTTAAACCAAGTATTATATATATATATAAGGTTATATATAATGCAATAATGATAATCAGAAAAGCAAGTAAGGATCGGGGAATATACTCGCGAATGTGGATATCGGATTTCGATGAAGGATTCTGTTAAATTTGAAAATGAAAGAAAAGAAAATCTTATATACTTGTAGTTATAGACTAGGTGTTTGAAAATGACCCAGTTCCCTTAGAACTTGGCTATGGTACCATCTTGTAACAACCCCCAAAATCATGGGTTGCTGCGGAATCGTAACATTGGGGTGCTACTTCAAGTACAACAAACAAGAGTATTGGAAATGACAAGGAATGGAAGTTTTATGATAATATTTATTTATAGCAAAATATCAGAGTTAATCATTAGGTTCCATAAGTTTTTGATGTTATAAAAATCCAATACATTTAAACAAAAATCTTAAAGGATGATAAGTTTTATGAAAGACAAAAGTTGCATATATTAGGATAAAACACAGAATCCAATCTTCATTGATATCCGCACGGTCCCCTTCAGTCTTCATCACCCTAGGACCTGAAATTTTCTTGCTAAAAGTCAACACAAAGGTTGTGTTGATAATTCATTAGTTTGTTGTTTTTTGGAGGACCACAAGGATCGATGTAATAAGTCGACTCTAAAACACATTAGTAGTCCAAATACGTTTATTATTGCACTAAGCTCATGAACCCGATAGCCTTAACTAGTTTGTGCCCAAATGTATAGGTTGCTTTGCCAACAACCTAAAAGTATTCTCTATATTGTTTAAATGAGGCTCCATAGGTCAACTTGTGGACCAGAAATTCCAGGTGGGATTGTCAAGTCCCGATAGATCTGATCCACAAACACTCAGCGATCACTACAAATAGCAAGTTGACGGTTCATGATTATTGTAGGGACTTAATTGTCTATAGTGGTAACTTAGGCAATTTTAGTCAGGCAGTAATCTGGTAGCATACAGTTTAAATACATTTTGAAAATCACTTAGAAAACACTTGTGTCCAATAGTAAAACAGCAATGTATTTCACCCTCTCGTTGAGTTGTGTAAAAACTATTAGTGGTAAAAAGGGGGCTATGTAAATCTCACTTGAGTACTGATTAGTCCAATAATCACAGATAAAATGTCACGCAAACGTTGATGCAACTATTTAATCAAGGTCGTATAGTACCTGTAAGTACTTCAGATTCTATAACATTCGAGTATTATATTATAGTTAGGTTAAGTCGTGCTATCGTGGGCTATCATAATTAAAGAGGGTATGACATGACGTCGAGGTGGTTTAGGACACTTTAAATCGTAAATCCATCATATATTCTCCATCATTCAATTTCTCATCAAACCAGGATTACTTTCAATTGCAGCCTCGTTGGGACATACGACCCGGGAATATCTCTTCCGGAATCTTTTTATAATTGATTCTTATATATTTAATCTCTTTGTGTAGAATTTGACATTTTGCCTTGGTTAAGGGCATTTGGTTGAGATTTGCATTTGTGTTATTTTATATATATATACTATCTGACGAATCAGGAATCTCTCTTTTTATGGAGGCCATCCATTGTGAGTTTGAGATTAGTGATCTCTGCAAAATTAATTTTCACAATCTATGGTTAGAGTTTATGTATGAAATGACCCAATGAAATTTCATGCTAATTATAAGTTGCACTGAGTCTCTCCTAAGTAACCAACTTCTATCCATTTCAAAGAAACATTAATGTAATTTTTGCAAAAGTTAGGTTATATCATCTCTATTTTAAGAACACATGTTATTTCTCTTAAATTTTTTCCTAACCCTATTTTTTAATTTATATTTTCTGGTTTCAAGCGCATCAATATTAACTGGAAGTTCATGTGGATTATAACACAAACCATAACAAAAAGGAATATCTAAGTGTACAAACCTGCAAAATGTTGTGCATCCGGACTAATAAGTTGTAAGAACTCCACGTAATCAGCCATGTGAAACTGGCAAGCTCAACCGAATAAGCCTCATGAGGACTCTGTACCAAAACACCACACATTACATATCATGAACAAAACATATCAACCTCATAACATATATTCAAAAACCATAAAAAAATTAAGCACCAACATAAATTTCCATCTTCTTGTGCATACTAATCGATGCGGCTACATCGGATGGTTCGGTCCAAAGTAAACATTACCAACATCCAACCTGCACAAGTTAGTTAGCCCAAATTTAAGCACAAAAAACACAGTTATTAATTATTGTCGTCCACTAAAACATATAAGAGGGTCTTTGGGATTGCTTATTATTAAGCAAATAAGAAGCTATAAAACCATATTACTTCTGCTTTATCGACTTTTGGGTCAAAATAAGCAGCTTTCAGCAGAGGAAGGGCAGTGTAAACAGTATCTTATTGAAAGTTGTATCCTATTAAATTTTCATCTCTTTTATGTCAACTCATTTGAGATAAAGTAAAATACAAATCAAGGCTCTGAAAAAACTATTAACGAAAATGGCACTATATATAAACTTAATAAACTCACCTAAAGATACACACATGATATGCCGCAAAATGAAACATAGTTAATATTGATTTCTCTCGCAACACGTGGGCTATTCCTGAAACAAAAATTAGAGGAAAAAATAATAAGATTCTGATAGAAAATTCAGTAGAGGCTTATGTAAAATCCTATAATCAAGTTAAGCATAAATTCCTTAAAAAGGTACATATAAACATCACTCAATAAGGACGAAACATTGCTATTGTCATCATAATCAGGTCCAACGGCCTGGTTTACATGAGACGCAGGAAATTCAAACCTTGTGCATTAATTTTTTGAGCAATGAATTTCATAAAGAAATAGGATGCAAAGAATAATGATGGAGTAAAAGAAACCCTCGCGACATGTGGTAAGAATGTGAAAGTATACATCCCCATAAGTAAATGCGTAGTCGAGAAAGTAGGCTTCAAATTCATTTCCTTTTGTGGCCACCACATCCTGCAATAACAGAAACACACGAAATTTCAGTTTGAATTCCCAAAGAACAAACATAGAAGCGAGTGTCATTAGTTATTCTATAGCCATGGAGTGAGTAATGGGCTATCATGGTGAGAAAGAAGTGCATAGGTGTCAGTCTACAGTCTACAGTCTACACATTATTGAGCTTCAAGCAAGAGAGAGTAACTACGTATGTGCCTAAGAAGGTGCTAATTAGTCCGATTCTCATTATTGTATATATGAAATCACTATGGAGTACATCTGTTGTCATCAGCTCTTGGTTTTCTGTGACATGATGCACATTTGGTAATCACAGCCCTAAAACACCCACCACCAAAAATTATCAACCGTACAAAACCTTAATCACTTCTGAACCGTAATTTTTTTATGCGCTGCTTTTCGCTTGCTGCCATCGCTATGCATACAATATAGTAATTGCTTTCAATAGTTTTTTTTCTTTTTCTTTAGTACCAGTCAAGCCGACAATTGTTGACTAATAATTGTTTTTACTATTTGCTATCCCGGTGCATTCCCAGCCTAAGCGAACAAACCATTCTTCTGCTACAAGTTTTTAATATTGTTTATTCAATTGCTTTTCATATTGTTGGTTCACAAATTGTCAAATACAATATCAATTAATTGAATAAATTAGGTTTTTTTCAATAAAATAAATTCATAACCTGTATCCATTGTTACCTAACAACCAACATAGTTATAGCATCCTTCTTCACCATTATTGCATATTCTATCAATGGGAGCGTATCAATAGGTGTTCTCGAGGTGTATATTATGATCGATGAATTAAATTGGGGATTATTGATTTGTGGCTTACAGATCGAAAATATCATGTTTCGCTCGTATAATTGAATAATTAGATTGGAGGTTTTGTTTTATGGGTTTTTTTGTTTAATTCAAAGATGAATGATTAGAGTTATGGATTCAAGAACTGAGTTCATAGATCTAGGGATAGTTTTGTTTATTTCCAGTAATAAATGTCAGATTTTAGTTCCCAGCCTTCACCGTTGATTATAAAGTATTTTACAGGTGTCATTATGTCATTTTTTTGGGTTAGGATCAGATTTTCAAAAGCTTATTTTATATAGGTTATAGATTTATATTTTCATATAAATATAGTTTTAGGTTCAGATTGTCAAACTCATATCTAAACTGAATTTATAGTTCGATTCGATTCGGTTTTGACAAATTCGGTTCAATTGTTTTCAATCGGTTATTACCACTATTTTTTTATTTTCATTTTATTAGTTCATTTTTTCTTGTTTTTTTTTTTTTTTTTCTCGGTCTTTTTATCGGTTCGAGTTTAGTTTTTTCGGTTTTTCTGCTCTCCGTACTATGTCAGTACAACTATGTAACAAGTTGAGATACTGCTATAGAGTAGCTCATCTAACAAGTAACAAATATGCATTTGACCTCACGCTACACATTTTTATACGAGATGATGTTTAATTAGTACCATAGTTGCACTTAATCTAATAATTAATTTGACCAGACTATACCAAATGGAAGTCTCAGAATATCATTTTCTCACCTTCCTGCTTCTTGGTTTAAGGTTCAAAGAATTTAGACGTACTTTAAAGCTGAAAAGTTTCATTGAGTGTCAACTTGGATAATTAATCGTACCTTCATATTTTCCCACCTTGATAATTATCTTTGTTATAATACGTGACTAAGTTCCACTTGATGTAGTATAAAAAAAAGATCGAAATAAGTTTTTAGACATCTATGAAAGTCAAAAAAAAAGTTTTATCGTACTTGATGTGGACCTACTTAAATACACCCAAATTGACTAGATATAAGAAAGATTCGACCAAAGAATATGGTACAACTATCTCTTACTTTCTGCATATTTAAGTTAAACCGGACTCTTCGACTTCTAACAAGTTGTATTCTGGAGGACACATTTATTAGTCGCTGATCTTCTAAACAATGTTGAAATATGATATTATTAATTGGGGCTTACTGTTTAGTTGCAACTTAAATAAAACTACTGTCTCAAAACATCATTTTCAATACTTTCTATTTCCTATATAGGTAGCTAAGAATTAGAGACCTCGGTGTAGTAACGCCGGCAACGGCGTTGTCCGGCGTTACTACACCCCATCAACGCGTTGTCCAACGGCGTTGGCGTTGCAAGCGCGTTGGGGTTGTTTTTTTTGTTTTTTTTTTTTTTTTTAAAATTTCATTTTACCCCCTAACGGCTATAATTTAAATTTTACTCTTTCCTCCCAATTTTGAAATATTTCATTTTAGCTCCTAACGGCTAGTATTTATTAAAAAAAAAAAAAAAAATTTCCACCATTATAATAATCGGCTGATTTAAAAAAAATAATTATTTTACCCCATTCCACTCAACTCACTATATATCAACAATTACTAATTACAAAATCACATACAAATTCACCACTCTTCAAATACTAAACATACATCTTTTTAGCAATAAAAAAAATGTCTGAATTTCCCAACAACAGTTTCATGAATCTCCTTACCGGGTCGATGACGCCGGAACAGTTTCAACAATACCAACAAGAACAACAAGCTTTTTTCCGATGGCAACAATCACAAATCCTAAACCGTGATTTAGTTAATCTACACAAAACTCACATCATTTTCACTCTTGAAATCTTCCCAAACACTTCACTCAAACCTCAACAAGTCGATTCGTTCTCAAATATCATTCTTCCTCCAAACTCACCTGTCAATAACCATCCCCCACCAATCTTTTATACAAAAAATAATTCAATCTTTCCCAAAAAGGCATGTGGAACGTCGCAAGAAAATAAATGCCGAAAGGGAAAAATGTTGAAGACGAGCCCCAAGAGCCGGTAGCAGCGGGCCGTTGGCTACCGGTCGAAGAAGAATTGCTTGCAACATGTTACTGTGCCTGTTTTTTTTCCGAAGCTATTAATGTCGGAATGGTCACAAAGCATGAGGACGTTTTGGTATGGGTTTTGAGACTGAGTTCATTCGAAAAAATTTCAAACCGTACGAAGGATATGTTGACTAGTAATGGCATACGTGAATGACATTTGCCAAAAGTTCTACGCCGCGTATAAACGGGCCAAACATTTTGGGAAAGTGGCTGAAAACGATGTGGGGTTATTTGAATCGGGCTCAAAGTATTTACACGTGCGAGCATTAGAGGGGTCGCGTTTTCTCAAAGATCTGTTGGGGCCGGTTTTGAGACTTCCACGAAATGGGACGCACCGAACAAGTTGACTTAAACGCGAGACGTCCCGGGGCTAGTTGAAGGTGGATCTATTCGGTCTCGATGCACGGACCACGTCGCCCCGGCAAACAATGGCCGCCAAGAAAGCAAATCCGACGCAACGTCGAGCACCGTGGGACGTAGCGCGTTCGGACCAATTCGGGGATGCTAATGGAGCAAGAGCTTCGTCTTGAAACCGGAAGCCGACCGAATGAAGGGCTTTTCGATAGCTCATGAAACCGAAAAGAGCCGCAACTAATGCGGTTGGAGGAGTGAGGGTTTTAGCTACTAGCACCAAGGATTTGGACGAAGACGACAATATTGGATCAAGAAGCCAAAAAAAAATTGATCAAAAAACAATGGAAAAATTGTTGGGTGACTTTCGAGGACGACGAAGCGAGAGAGTAGTTTTTTTTTAATTTCGTAATGTATTTTTTTTTAATTTCGTAATGTTTTTTTTAATTTCGTAATGTTTTTTTTATTTCGTAATGTATTTTTTTTTAATTCGTAATGTTTTTTTTTTTATTCGTATAGTTTAATGTGTTTTGGTACAACTATCTCTTACTTTCTGCATATAAGGTTAAACCGACACTATCGACATCTAACAAGTTGTATTCAGAGGACCACATTTATTAGTCGCTGAATCTTCTAAACAAGTTGAAATATGATATTATTAATTGGGGCTTACTGTTTAGTTGCAACTTAAATAAAACTACTGTCTCAAAACATCATTTTCAATACTTTCTATTTCCTATATAGGTAGCTAAGAATTAGTGGTTATGACTTCTTACTTTGACAATGTCGTATCTAATGTCAACTAGACCATTTCATCATATACAAAATACTGCACATTTGACACTTATTATATTTACCATGTACACGTAGGACTATAGCCTATAGGAGTGTATAAAAATATAGATACATGCATTGTTTCGAAAGAGGTATATACATTGGTTCATCTTTGCTTCTCTTGTGCATCGAGCTCAAATCGATCAATAGGTTCATTTAGTTTCACTTATCATCGACCTGAAAATGCCTAAGGTAATACACTACTTTGTTTCGATAAGCTCAGCTTGTTTTGATTAGTTTCACAAGCATACTGCGTTTCTTTCAACAGTATCTTGTTTCTATATTACTTCGTAGTTTTTATGTTCGTTCAGTACAAATTTTAAATCAGTATAGTGTTTCACGCACATGCCCGTGAGTCTTTGTAATTATTGGTATCCGTAATCATAACCTATAAAATAGCGTAACTATATGGGTACCACAAACTAAACGAATTACTCGTTTGTGGCAAAAACAGAGATCAGAAATCATAACTTTATTTGAAATATGAATGTGTGTAGCCATACATTACTTATTTTTGTGTAAAGACTACAACTGAATTTGCAAATGAATACAACATTATTTTGGAATTAGACGATACAAATTATATCTATCCTATACATATTTTCTTTTCGGGTTATATGGAAGGGTTTGTATGCATGAACCCCCTGGATAGTGACCCGCAAAAAGGTGAAGTGTGCCACTAAGTTTGATGATAATGAGCCTCGATCTCGATATACATGTGCACAGATAGAGAACATAGTAATTACATTAATGCATGTGAGCGACAATCATGTTGGACATGTGTACAGAGACTTAGGGTTCGTTTGGTAGGACGAAATAAAATGTCAAATGAATGGAATGAACGACGTAAAAAAATAAATAATGTAATTTAATGATTCATTACTGTTATTAATCATATTTGGTTTGTATGGTAAGACGTAACGAATCGATAATAAAAAGACTAAAATTGTGAGAACTCGTATTTTCTGAAGGTAATATTTTATTCAGATTTATTGCTCGTTTCATAAAATAATAGTTTTATATTATTTTTACTTGCCATGACAGTAAATATTGTCATTTTCACCGTCTCGATTTCATTTATCCATTTCTTTTGATCAAGGAAGCCACGTGTCCACAAAATTATCCCGAATGAGCTTTATATTTCATTTTTCATGATTTTCCATGTTTCCGTGAGTTTCGTCATTTTTGACTTAATTTACGTTTTTACCAAAAGTGTCGGGCTAGGAGCTAAATTAAATTATGAAAACTTTAAGTAAATTCAAGTTTTATAAAACTTTGCCATATTTTCTTTTTTTTTCTCTTCTTTTAGTGCCGGTCCAACATGCACCAACAACAATACATATCTTTTTTTTTACCACCTTAAGTTATTTACACTTCTACATATATCCTTTCAC
>BQNB010086790.1:0-28092 GCA_026074375.1 Tanacetum coccineum
GGCAGAAACTGGTCAATTCATATGCTATCAGAAACACTAAGTTGTTGTCTGGTATTAAAGATATACATCATGGACTCAGTGATGCAAAGCACAACCCTCCCTAGCCACTCAAGGTCTCTCAAAAGACTCTTGTTTTATTTCTCACGGAGATTACACACATTTCTATCAACTCTCTCACTTCGAGTTAGTTGGTATTGAAAAGGTGGCAGTCTGCTCCAGCCTCCGATTACCAAAATCAAAGTGCACTATTAAGTCTAGAGCCATAAGAGATCATCCATAAATCTCACTATGACACTATCTATCATACACTTGTTCTTCATACACTATAAAAACAAGTAGAATATCAAGAGTCCTACGTATTATCCTCGTGATCTTGCCAGAACATCAGAGTGATACTTAAGTATTCATAATGATGATGGAAATCCTTCTAGAGCCAACATCAAATAAGCTCTGCTGTAGGTGACTTGTGAGATCCTATATGGATCAAACTTGTGACACTGGATATTGATTCGGTCCAGGTTATGAATTGACGATTTAATCGGTAAGATAGTAACTAACCGATTCACTTTTATCGTGTTGTCTACTTTGAGACGTTCTGGTAAAGAGAACAAGCAAGTAAGGTGATTCTGATGTTTACACATTAGAAGATCTAATGCTTATGCTGAAAATCCTGTCAAGGAAATTCTTCTTAATTTGAATCTACCTGATCACAGGTCGGTCCTCACGGAATCAGAGGTTAATCCAACCAAACCTCAGCGAATGACAAAGCCATAATCATCTACAAGCTTTATTGGTAATTGTTTTATTATAGGTTCATGTAAAGATAGAGATGGAGATACCTCGTTCAAGCAGAGTCAAGTTCATAACCGCTTGCTCATACTCGATCGACAAATATAAAGATATGATGAAAGCTCAAGTACATGTTATTCAAGTCTTTCGCTACTCTGATACTCAAAAGATCTTCCTTGAAGTCATTAGGTGTTCAAGATGAAGCAATCCAAGGGAGATTACTCAATAGCTTTCATGACAAAAGAAAGGTATAAGCATGTTGGTCTGAAGATCACAAGAGGGAAAAAGATTACAAGATGATGAAAAGAGATGATGTTTGGCTGATGATCACAAGAAGCTCATGATCACAAATAAGTCAAGCTAAGGAAGAAGCTCAAGCTTAAAGATCAATGAACACTACATATAATGCAAGATAAAGAACAAGATTCAAGACTACGAGCAAGACAAAAGACCATTCATATAATGCTAAGCTTAAGATATTTGTAATCTGGGGTAACCTCCCTTAGGGGGAGATTGTTAGGAATCTAAAAAAGGATCGGTCACTCCACGTATTTTACGTTTCTAGCTCATAGTCCACAAAGTATTATTTAGTAAGCTAACCAGGCCAAAGCATAGAAAGCCCATGGAAAGCCCAGTTTATCTTTTGTATAAAATCCCTCTCCACGCATAAAGAGGGTGTTGGTTAGTTCATTTTCTCACATAGTATATGTATGTTTTTCTATGAGCTCTCCATCTATTCTCTCTCTAGCTTTCTCTCTCTAAGATATTGTATGTGTGAAGTATTATAGAAACCTACAGTTTGTTCGTAATTTTTCATTGACTATTCTGTTCTTCATTATGGAGAACGTGAATCCATCTAGTCCCACCCATAGTAACAAATTTTTTGGCCTTGATACTAGTCTTAATACTACCTTACCTATCTATGGATGGTCCCCTTTAAGTATTTTAATGGGCGTCTATCTTCGTAGGGGCCTTGTAATAGTCTTCATACTACCTTACTTGTGCGTTTCCCTAGCAAGGTATCACGTAGACGGCATTTTCGTGTAATTCGTCATGCTTCTCGAAAATACTTACACATGCATCTCAAGTGTGACAAGGCAATAGAGTTAGGAGAAGCATACTAAGGATCATGCATGAGTAAGTAAACACTTCTCCTTTATCATACGAATTCTCCACATTAGATTAGTTTAATTATTAGATAATTAGTTAAAACAAACTCCCTTCAAACCGGAAATTTTAATTGCTTTCATAAATTATAAAAATAAAAAAATATTCTTCTTTCAAATTGTAGACCTTAGTTACATCTAGTTCGGACCTTCACACGCTATTCCCCTAGAGAACGATAACAACCCCCGTGTCTTTCCTATACTGCACTACAACGGTTAGGTACACTGCCTAGGGAGTTGTAAAAGTTAGTGAAGTTTTGCTACCTCATCAAAGAACCCTAGGAAAATTTACAATTTCGTGGGAAGAGTTAGGGGATTAAAAGTGTTTATTGGTAACTTCACTTACGAATGCGATTTCATGGTGTTAGAGTATACTACTAGTGTCATAGATCATTACCTAGGTTCGGTGGTGTTTGGAAAACCGTTTGTGGAAAAAACCAGGCTCATTTATGATAAGGATGAAGGAACGATCTTGTTTGAAAAAAATAACAAAAAGATCGTATTTAAGATGCCTCACAAAATGGAAATGTTTAAACATATAGATTTTAAGGATATAAAGATCAATTGCATACCACCTTTTGTCATAGAAGGTGATGATGATAGCCATGAGAAAACCTACTACACAGATAGCTTGAATTTAGGACCTGAATATAAGTATGACAAAAGTGTGAGTAAAGCTATTCGAAGTTTAATGAGAATGAAGAGTAAGGTGAACAACCAAGGAGGAGTCACGTAAGGAATAGGACTCTGGGTCTAGCTAAAAGACTCTTTAATAAACATACGCGCTTATTGGGAGGCAATCCAATCTTTTAATTTCTTGCAATTTAGGTGTGTCATGTGTGTTTTAATTCTTTATTTTTTATTTTAGTTGTTTGAAAATATTTTTGTAATCATGCTTTGTTTTGATTTTAACTTCGTATTAATCTCAATCAAAGGTATTTTGCATAATAAGTGTAAGGGAAATATCCGGTTTATAAGAACCATTTCAAACATGTTAAATAAATAATTTAGATTAATTCGCGTCTTGTGTGTTTGTTCAAGTCATATGATTGTGTTAATAAATTTTACGGTTTTTGCAAGAAATACTCATGGAACTTGCGTGCAGAAGCTTTTCAAGAAAAGAAAAAAAATTCTTTACAGCACGTGGAGACGGCGTCAGGATTTTTCTTGACGGCATCGCCACCCTGCTATAGTAAAATCCTATTTTTTCTAATTTTTGAAAATTTTGTATAATTTTCGGAATTTATAATTTGCTTAAAACCTACAGGAAACCACAATTACATTAACACATTCATCCTATCCTTTATTTGTTTTCGTAGAGTCAAAAACCCTAAATCATATAGTTGTATTTATCATTCCCCCGATTTTACTCTAGGTATAGTTGTATCTTGTCTTTGATTTGCAGGTTATATTTGATGACGAGAAGCCCGGGAGTTCTTAGGAGTTTCATGTGGACAATTCTTGGATGACGATTGCCGGGATCATTTGTTTCTTCTACATCATTGAGCAAAACCAGGGGAATACTAGTTTCTTTTGCTCTTTTTCTTTTCCCTTTATTCGTTTATGGGTACTTTGTGGAAAATTGGGGACAACGTTCATAATAAGTGTATGAGGGAAATAAAAGCCTTAGAAACTATTCATTTATTTGTCTTTGCTTCGTCCCTAAAATGATGAGTAATATATCAAAACATAGCGTAGAAGGTAATTTTGACCCAAATTTAAAATTTTTATGGCACATACCGGTGAAACTAAGTACTAGTAGTGTCTCATTAGATAGGAAATTTTATGATTAGCACAAAAACCCTACCACTCAAAAAAAATTCCACCCCTAAATTGTAAGGTTCGCCCCTAGATCTTTAGAAATTCGGGTATCCATCTTTGATACCAAGATAATTGATACCTTTAGCTTTCTCGAGTTAAGGAAAGAGCAATTACATGTGTCGCGTTAATGGATGTGTCCGTGCACATGTGATTTTGTCGGCTTTTCTGGAGCATTGGTATCGGTTTTAAATTATATGAGAGTGTATTGGTAGTGTATTAAATTCTAGAACTTGCTTTAGTGATGCATTCCGAGATCGCATAGTGAGTATTAGGATTTGCTAAATGATAAGAGGCACTAGGAGTAACCCATGTTTTAAACCTATAATTGTTATTATGATCACCTTGACTATATAACTATCCCACACCCTTGCCATGCACTCATTTTTTGTGCAGGATTCCCTTAGTACAACCCTCCGAGCCTTTCCTTTTCACAGTTCTCGTAATTTTCCGGTGGATGTCAGATTGTTAATGAAGAGCATTGTTTACCCTTAAACCAATTGTTACACCCAAATCGCCTTAGCCTGCCTTGTATGTACTCTCGTTTGGTACATCATTGTTTAACCCAAGTTAATTATTTGAGTACACGGTTTCTAAGTCTTTATCCTTGTAAATACAGTTTAGGACGATTGGGATTCATGGTAGTATTTATTTTGCAGAAGAATGGGGAAGAAAAGTTAAGTCAATACCCCTATATTTGTTTAATAGTCTCCATGTTATTTTGATCCACCTCAATCCGGGTCATTAGATTAGTTCATGTATCAAGTATGTAAAAGCTCAAGTGTAGGGGTGTATCTATAAACCCCAAGTGATGTTATGAAAAAAAGAAAAAAAAGAAAGAGTTTGATGTAAAGTTATGAAGAGTTTGTATATCTTTGTCCAATTGGTTGAGTCTTTGGCTTAGCAACCATATCAGCTAGTATTCTTATAAATGATTAACAAACCACTTCACCACAAATTTACCCAAAACGTCACTCCTCGAATATTTCCCATCCGTTTTTGTTTCCATATTTATCATATTACACCTACACCCCCACAACCCTTTAAAGACCTCTTTGATAGTAACTTTTAGTACTTACGCCATGCGGTGGAGGTTTTATCCTTTATCAAGCCTATGGTAATTTGTATGCTATGACAGGTAATGAGTGTCAAATTTTTGGTTTCCCATATTGTTATAATTCATTATACACCCGAGAAAAAAGAGAATCCAAACACTTATTGTGAGATGCTAGTGTATAGTTTCAGTGCTTCTAGTTACGAGGTCTAATCGGTTGTGCCATGGATAGCTTTAAAGAGTAAGTTAAATGCCCCTAATATTGCTATTGTCTAGGTAAAAAAGCTCATTTGCTTGGGGATAAGCAAATCCCAAGTGTAGGGTATTTGATGAGGTGTAATTTTATACACTTTTTCGGGGTCATTTAACCCCTATAATTATGCTAAAAAGTTTAAAATATTTGCTTAATCATTTCTTTTTGTATTTTTAGCACTTGGAAGACATTTGGAGGAAATACACGTGACTTGGGCTCTATTTTAGAAGAAACGGGACAAGAGTGCAACTTTACACAAAAGAAGGCTTGAAGAATTACTCACAGAAGGTGGAGACGGCGTTAGGATTACTTGAGACGCCGTCTGGATTATCAAGCGACCGCGTTAGAGAATTTGTGATGGCATCTAGACTGTAGCAGTCATAAAGAAACCCTAAGGGGGCATTTGGTTGACCGATTCTAAACTATGGAATTTAAATATACTAGAGTTTAAAATTGCCTGGAATTTACTTAAAATACTTTTTGCTTGTTTGGGTTGCCAAATTTTGAGTCATTATAAATACATTGTGGGACCCAATATGGTATGTAAATTTAATATGTTTTTAATTATAGAATTGTAGGACCCAATGTTGAATGGTTATATTTAATAATAAATTTTTTGGAAGTATCCTTGTTTATTGGTTGGTGGGACCAAAGACTTTAACTTGGATGGCTGAGAATTTAAAATGCCTGTCATATTGAGAGAACTTTAATATGCTCTCTTTCATCAATTTATGGAATTTTTAAACCCTCCACTATCATAACCAAACATGATATTTTAAGTAATTCAAAATGTAAATTCTATGAAATTCTCCCAATATACTTGAACTAAACAGCCCCTAAGAAGATTCGCGACGCGACGGCGTCATGATTTATTGCGACGCCGTCGAGGATTCTTTTCTAATAAATACAAACTCGATTTTAAGATTTTATATAGTATATTAGGGGTGGAGTTCGGTAGAGAACGATTTGTAGCTGACTTTAGGAGTATTTTAAAGTTTCCCAGCCCTTTTGTACCTTTCCTAATCGCTTGTTTCAATATAGTGAAGTTCTTTTATCCTTTAATCTTTCAATATGTCTTATTGTTTGATTGGTTATTGTGCTTTTCTTATCTTTAACATGCTAGGCTAGATCTCATTAGTGTTTTCTTATGATTGCATGTGAGTTGGTATGTAGATCCTAATAATATTGCTTCTTGATTGATGTGTGTGCCTGTTTAGACTCTAGAACCCTAGTTACTTAAGTGTATCAAAGATCTAGAGCGGCATGATTGTTTAGAAAGGATTCTGTCGCTAATAGTCTTCATACTACCTTACTCATCTATGGATGATCTCCTTTAAGTATTTTAATGCGCGTCTATCTCCCTAGGGGCCTTGTAACAGTCTTCATACTACCTTACTTGTGCGTTTCCCTAGCAAGGTATTACGTAGACGGCGTTTTCATGTAATTCGTCATGCTTGTCGGAAATAATTACACATACATCTTAAGTGTGACAAGGCAATAGAGTTAGGAGAAGCATACTAAGGATCATGCATGATTAAGTAAACACTTCTATTTTATCATACTAATTATCCACATTAGATTAGTTTAGTTACTAGATAATTAGTTATAACAAACCCCCTTCAAACCCGAGATTTAATTTGCTTTTAGAAAATATAAAAATACAAAAATATTCTTCTTTCAACCTGTAGACCTTAGTTACATCTAGTTTGGACCTTCACACGCTATTCCCCTAGAGAACGATAACAACCCCCGTGTCTTGCCTATACTACACTACAACGGTTATGTACACTGCCTAGGGAGTTGTAAAACTTAGTGAAGTTTTGCCACCTCATCACCTCTTAAATTGCGAGACACCCTCACGATCACCGGTTTATGTGCAGAGCCTTGTTCTAACCTATTTCATGACCTATAAATAGATGGCAAGGTCCTCAGGTATGTTTTACGCTTTTCAACACACACTTACTTACTTCATACATACTAATTACTCCTAAAAGCACATACTTACTCTTACGTCAGAGGTGATTCGCAGGGACACCCCCTGCGCTTCACTTAACGTAGTGTTTCCATTTATGTTACAGGTTATTCAAGACTTGGCAATCCATCATTCACCCCTAAACTCTTTGATCCCCATAGAAGCATGATCGTGTCCATGTTTACATAATAAGTGGCGCCATCCATGGGATCCTCAACAATTAGTCCCGTTCAAACCGAGTCAATAACCATTAAACCACTTAGCCTACTTTTCCGGCATGACAAATTGGAGAGAAATGACACCACCATCGAGTTTTTCGACACTAACCCCTATACCCGATTCTAACGTAAATGAACTACCACCTATAACCACCTCCGCATTTATCATCAGATCTCTTGAAAACACGCCACTCGCCTTTCACCCATCCACCTTGGCTAATTCAGGTCCTATGATCAGCCCTGCTATTGTCGAGGCTAACTATGAAGTCCTCAAACCCCTTTTAAAGAAACGCAAGAGGCAGATGCGCAATGAAGACCTTTGTACTTAATTGGAATATTTTAGCGAGGAGTATGACGAAGAAAGGGAAATGGAACCCAGACCCGCACGAGTCAGGGAAACTACCCCAGTTCTACGCACAGTGTCCCTGATAGAAACGGTTGTAGAGTTCGAAGATGCTCCAAACAGGGATGGGGGCAGGGAAGAAAGGAATTCTGAAGGTGGAAGGCCTTCGGAACGAATAGCATAGGACAACAGGTATTAGAAAGTGAATCCCCCCCCCTTACTCCTAGCAGCTCACTTGAGGAGAGGTGAGAATGGTCAACCTCTACAATCGTCTTTGACCTTCGTACACGGAGGCCATCGGCCTTTAGTTAACACCAGAGGGAATCTCCCTCCTAACGGTATGCATCTCTCACATAATGCTCAACCTTTCATACCTAATAATTTGCAACCATCCAGTAGACCTGTACCTAATTATGTTAACCCTTACCCCCAACCGAGCATGGGAGTAGCCTATGGACAGTCTTTTCCCATGCCCAGGGTGGAAATCCCAACTTCAGAGGGGGCCCCACCTATCATCCCTATGGAGAATATGCCCCACATGCTCCTACGAGCAGTAATATTCTAACATCCAATAGATTCATGTACCCTTTCGTTGCTCCCTCTAATAATTACCCCTTCTACACACAACCTATGTATCCCCTACCAAATGCACCCACCTATCCAAACCATGGCCCTACAAGACTTTTCGCAAACTCTACTGGCTGCGTGACCCCATTTTTCCGTTGGATCGAGGACTATGCTCTACCAGACGGGTTAAAGATGCCTTCTCATGTGGGATCCTATGACAAAAAAGGAGACCCCAAAAACTATTTGAACCTCTTTAAAGGTGTTATTCGTATGCAGAAGTGGGCAATGTCGTAGCCTGCCACATGTTCACCTATACTCTCAAAGACTATGCCCGAATATGGTGGAATAGTCAGAAGGCAGGTAGCATTCTTAACTACGAAGATTTAAAGGCAAAGTTTCGGTCACATTTTAGCCAACAGAAGAAGTTTACAAAGACACATTTAACAATGCATAACATCAAGCAGAGAGAAGGGGAAAGTACAAGAGCTTTTGTTACTAGATACACAGACGATACTTTGCGAATCTTGGGGTTACATGAAGAACAACATATTTTTGGATTTGTTCATGGGCTGAAGACAATAAGCTTTGTGGAGTTCCTCTCTAAGGACCTCCCAACCACTTATAAGGGTCTAATGGAGAAGACTTGCACTTGGATCAAAGCAAAAGAGGTTGCCACCAATGGAACTCAGAACGACCACCAAGAAATCTTTGACAGATTCAAGAAAAAATCTTCTTCTTGGGACAACAATAAGGGGAAGAAGAACATAGACAGATTTTCTCCATACTGTGGATCTAACCACGGACTACTCTCCAATTAATCCAAGAGCCCAAGGGAAATTTTGGCAACAGAAAAGGTAGCGAAAGCCTTCGAACAACCTCCTCACTTGATCAGAAGCAGACGGTCACGCGATATGTCCAAGTATTGATATTTTCATGAAGTCCATGGGCATGACACAAATCAACGCCGAGAGCTGAGACACCAGATTAAAGAAGCTGTAAATTCAAGGCAACTCACCCACCTGGTGAAAGGGATAAAAAAGGGAAAAGCGAAAGCCTTAGACACTCAACTGGGTGAGTGGAAGAAGGGAGAAAAAGATATAGTAAAAGTTAAATCTACTATCCTCATGATAAATAGGGAAGACCAAACCTTGAAAAGATGGTCGATGGAAGAGTCCGTTAAAGGAATTAGGGAAATCACAATCCCCCTGTTTCAAGCATCCACAATTCCTCTAATCCAGTTATCATAAAGCTCTAGATATCCGGAAGGCAAGTCAACCGAGCATACATGGATAACGGTAGCTCATGCGAGGTGATCTATGAGCATTGTTTCCTCAAATTGAAACCCTCTACAAGATCACTCAGAATAGACTTAAAAATTCCACTTGTTGGCTTATCAGGAGAATATTCTTGGCCTCTCGGAGAAGTCCCCTTGGAGATCATAATAGGGGATAGCCCCTTCACCAGAACAGAGGTCCTCAACTTTGTCATTGTAAGGTCCAACTCCCCACACAACCTACTACTTAGAAGAACTGGCATGCAAAGAATGGGTATTGTAGTGTCAACAATCCACGGGGCCATAAACTTCCACACTCCTAGAGGAATTAGAACTGTATTTTCAGCACATGAACCTGAGAAGAAAAGATAAGGACAAAAGAAGCTAAAAGAAACCCCTCCGGAGACTAAGAGGGGTGTCCTCAGTTGCACGGACGCTGAAGAAAGGATAGTTGTTAATGACAAATATCCAGAACAGACGATCATCATCAAAAAGTAGCTACCACCTTCCTTCAAGAAAAGGTTACAAAACCTTCTAAGATCAAACGTTATTGTCTTCGCATGGGCCCACGCTGATATGATAGGAATCTCGAGAACCATCACGGTATGAGGGAAAGCTTTCAACACATAACATAAGTTGAATGAATACTAACATATTAAACTTGTCAAACAAAAGAAGTGTGGTCTAGATCCCGATCGTAACAAGGTAACGTGTAAGGAGGTCGAAGAGCTTATGAAGGCGGGAATCTTACGAAAGGTTAAAGATCAAACGTGGGTAGCCAACCCTGTGATGGTAAAGAAAAGTGACAGAGGCTGGAGAATGTACGTGGATTTCACTAACATAAACAAAGCATGCCCCAAAGATTATTATCCCTTATCGTAGGTCGGTTGAAAAGTGGAATCTATTTTAGGATTTTGACTAAAGTGTTTTCTGGAAGCATGCAAAGGCTATCACCAGATACAGATGGCAGAGGAGGATGAAGATAAGACAGGCTTCTTCGCAGGAGAAGGAGTATTTTGTTATCGGAAGATGCCTTTCGGTTTGAAGAATGTCGGAGCAACTTACCAAAGACTTGTAGATAAGGTATTCAACGATCAGATAGGACGAAACTTCGAGGCCTACATTGACGAAATGGTAATCAATAGTACTTCTGAAGAGGATATGTTGAAAGATATTCAAGAGACCTTCGACAGGTTTCGGTCGATCAATATGAAGTTAATCCCAAAAAATGCTCTTTCGGTGTCGAATAGGGTATGTTCCTAGGACACCTTATTACTAAACAAGGGATAAGATCCAATCCTTTAAAGATCAAAGCAGTAACCGACCTAGAACCACTAAGACTGCTCAAGGATATACAAAGTCTCAATGGAAAGCTGGCAGCACTTAGCCGATTTTTATCGAATGGTGCTGAGAAGTCACTTCCTTTCTTTAGAATGGTTAAGAGTTGAACAGACAAGAAAACTATACAATAAACAACAGATGCCGAAGAAGTGATAAGTGTAAAATACACATATCCGTTTATACCTAAAATAGCCCAATTAAACCCAAAACAGACTTAAAATGGCAAAAATATACTTGTTTTTGTGTTTTGTGTGTGCAGGTACGGATATATCAAAAATCACAAGAAAACCGTCAAAAACGGGCAAACACAAACACGGGAAACGGAAGAGCACAAGAGAAGCCAAAGATTCAAAGCCGAAGCCAAGAAAAGTCAACTATGGTCAAACCTTGGTCAACAGAAGTCAACCCATAAAAGACAAAAATCCCAAATGTTTCATTTCAGTCCCTCCAAGTTTCAAATGTTACATAAATGGCCCTTGAAGTATTAATGGGCCTTAAACCCTAAAAACCATACCCGGATCCAAAGGCCAAACCAAAAGCCAAATACCTTAGCCCATTACCCTTTTAATAAACTCCAAGGGCCATTGTTGCCATTTCTAAAAGTTGATTTACATTACACTTTTAAATAAACAAGACAGGGACTGAATTTGCAAATTTCTCCAAAGTTTAAAACGATTTTTACCCCAAATTCAGTTAAAAGAAAAAGGTGCCAAACACTATTCATTCATCGTTCTCCACAATTACCCAAGGTAAATCATATGGCTTTTCTTAATTGAGGGTCAAGGACGACAATTCAGAGGCTCTACAACATAATGGCAGGGACAATTGAGTAATCTCAAAGCATCTCATTAATCAACTCAAGCTATCAAGCCACGTGGATGTAGAGAAAGCACAAAAGAAGAGGGGTTTTATACTGGAAGCACTCATATAACTAGCACAAGGACGTCACATTAAAGGATTGTCAACTTGGCAATCCGTGTGACTATCACTTGATCAAACGGCTTAGATTAGCTCTCTAATGATTGAGAATTTGGACGACAATGATTGAAGGGAGCGTGTGATGCAAGGCAACCTAGAATCTTTATCAACTGGCTATAAATAGCTCACACTTCACACACATTCACCATCTAGGTAGTTAGTAGCTTTTAGTTTTAGCTTAATTTTCAATTTTTAGCTTAAATTTCCTTTAAACTTTGTAATTCTTCCTTTTATGCATTGTAATCAAGTTTTATGTTAATGAAATTCAGTTTTTAATAGTCTCTTATAAAAGCTCCTTTATTTCATATGCTTTACTTTTAAATGATAAGCTTAAATATCCTGTAGCCAACGAATAACTTTATTAGTCTCTAAGCTATTAATTGAGCTCAAATTCTTACTGAATCATACCTTAACTCTTTAAAATCAGCTAATAACCTTATCACCTTTGCTTAATTGGATTTTAGCTTTTGGAAGGGGATTCAAAAATAGAAGGAATCCCATGGACTAATACTAGCTTATCCATTTAGATAAGCTAGAGCTTGTAGCTGTTCTATTAAGCTTCTGTTAAGCTGAAGCCAGTTGTAAGTCTTTTTTAATATTCCTTTCATTTTAAGTTTTTGCTTAAATATGTGCTTAATAGTGTAGATTAGTTTAATAGCTTAAATTGTTTGCTTATAAGTGCTTATTTACCTTTATTCTAGCTTATTAAGGGTGTTTTATTATTTGTTTTTGCTTATTATATCATAAATCTTAGAGTTCTCATTTCTGTCATAAAAAGCTTAAAAATCTAAAAATAAGTAGTTTATAGTATAGCTCTTAGAATTTAGCTTATTCAGTTGTTGATTTATGTTTATTAGACTTAATATAAGCTGTTTAAGATCTGGTAATAAGGTTTTGATAATTAGATCTTAGATACATGTTTTTAAATCTGTCATTCCTAAAGGGGTGTTTGGTTTAGCTTTGTTTGACCTCAAAAGTCAATGTGGCTTTGTGGGTTTTCCTTTGGTTAGTTGACATTCTGCAGGCTTCTGATTAGGTTTTGAGTTATTTTGAATCATTAGTTTAAGCTTATAATCTTGTTGAGGCTTAATATTTTCATCTCAGCACCAGGGCACTTTTCTCCTTAAATTTTTGCTTGTTAAAAATTGAATCAATCCTTTTAGGCTTGATTTGTGTTTGTAGTTTGCTCAAACACACTCAATAGGAGTGTGTTGTGTAGGTCTACCCTTAAGGTAACCTGCACACTTGTGTTTGTGGTTTTCAAAATACACCAGCAGTAGTAACAGCAGTTTCTTACTTGTTGGCCTTTTAATTTTCATTTTAGTTAGCTTAAGTAGGATCTAGGCTTTAAAACTTGGTATATTTTTAGATTAGTTATAGCTTAATAGAGTTTAAAGCTTGATTTCTCATTTCTTGCTTATTTGCTTAAATACATTTAGCTTAAAAGTTTTCAAAAATCTTGAAAAAAGCCAAAAACAGTAGTGAATACTAAGTAGCTTTTAATTTTAGATTCTTAGCTGCTAGTAGTAGATTTTATGGTTTAAATTCTTAGCTTTATAGGTAGGTTGATTAAGTCTTCCAATAGTTAAGATTCCTTATGCTTATTTAGCCTTTTAGCTTATTAAGTTTTTATAGCTTTATTGCATTGCATCCGAGTTTGCCTATGATCCTAGGATTTGGTTATCTTCAGTGTTTCAGCTCTTCATAGTCTCTTGTGATATCTAGATAAGCACTTCATAAAGCTATACTAGAAAGTTTTTACTTTTTGATTTAAAGCTTATTTTGAGTTTTTACAAGTCCTTAAGTAAAAATGAGGCAAGCCCACTTTACTGGTCTTTTGTCATCAAATCTCAACAAGCTCTTTTTGAGCTCAATTTTGAGTTTAAGCTAGTGTTGTCTTTATTAAAGTTGTTTAAAAACTTATAATCTTTAGTTTTTAGCTTTTGGTTTTTAAAATTTTCAAAAAATAAAAAAATAGCAAAAATGGGGGTTTGCCAGACTTGAACCCACGACCTCCCTCTCACAACACACACGTCTTACCACCATGCTTCATTAGCTCATCCATTAGCCTTTCCCCACATTTAATACTTATAGTCATTTTCCTTTTAAGATCTTTATAATAAGCCGTAGCTTATTCTAAGGCTTTTACAGCTTATTTGTTAAGTTGTATTGTTCCTTTCATTTTTCTAGTAAACTTTGTTCCTTTTTAGATTTTTCCTGAATTTTTGGTAATTTTTCATTTAGTAGATTAATTTTTATCATTTTTCTTAAGTTTAAATTTTCGAAAAATCATAAAAATAGAAATAATTTTCAGAAAAATACAAAAAAATAGTTTTTAGCATCAGAATAAATACTTTTAGGTTTACAATCAGTAAAATCATTTTTACACCTTTTAGATTTCAATTTTTATATTTTAGCTTTTAATTTTAATTTTAAAAATAGGATTTTAATTTTAAAAATAGTTAAAAATAGTTTTCTGAGTTTTTATGTTAATTTAGACTTTTCTAAGTTTAAAAATCATTTTTCTAATTTTTTAGGACATAATTTGTTATTTTTTAGGATTTAATTAGATTAAATTAGTTTTTAATTCATAATAAATTCAAAAATAATCAAAAAAATGTTTTTTCTTTTTCTTAAAATTTTCTTTTGTCCTATTTTAGGTTTAGAAATTTAGTTTGCATTTTTAGGAGTTAATTTAGTGTACTTGCTTAATTGTCGCGTTTTATTTGTTTCCCGTTAATTGTTTAAG
Organism: Tanacetum coccineum; assembly: GCA_026074375.1. Classification (NCBI taxonomy): domain Eukaryota; kingdom Viridiplantae; phylum Streptophyta; class Magnoliopsida; order Asterales; family Asteraceae; genus Tanacetum; species Tanacetum coccineum. Next base: position 14,522 of record BQNB010086790.1, read on the forward strand.
TGTTTAATAGCCTTTAATTGTTCATTTTAATTATTGCTTTTATTTAGTAGTTATAGAAACTCAAAAAAATATCTTTTCTCTCATTCAAATCATAATCCGAGCTAAAACGTGGTTTCAATTTCACAAGTCGTTGGGAAAACGACCCGGGTGATCACACTTCCCGGTTAAATATACGTATTATATATTATATATATATCTTTTTAGAGTGAGCTTTTCTTAAAGGAGACTTTAGGAAAGTTCTTAATTACTCTTTTGGAATATTATATTATATATTTTACGTGTATAAAAACTAGCAATCAATAAGCTTTCCAAAAAGTGAAGGAATTCATGGAAGTTCTACCAACACTTACCGCCTCAATCAAAGGCGAAGTTTTAATAATGTACCTCGCAGCCTCGACGGAAAGCATAAGCGCGGCGCTACTCGCAGAAAGAGAAGAAAGACAAGTCCCTATCTACTTCGTAAGCAGGGTACTACAAGGAGCGAAGCTTAACTACACAGGATTGGAAAAACTCATATTGGCACTCGTACATGCCGTAAGGAGGCTCTGAAGATATTTCTAAGCACACCCAATAAGAGTGCTAACTTACGCACCCATTAAGAAAACGCTTGTAAGTCCTGAGAAATTAGGATGAATAGCTAAATGGGTTGTCAAACTAGGAGAGCGCAGCATCAAGTTTAGGGAACGCGACCCTACCAAAACGCAGATACCGAAGGATTTCTCCATTGATATGCCTCCTGAAGAAGACGAAAAGATAACAGCAAGAAGAATAGGAACTAAAAAAGAAAACCCAAAGTTGGATAACACATGGAAGCTCTATACTAATGGAGCCTCAAGTTCCAACGGGTCAGGTGCAGGATTGATGTTGATCAGCCCTGAGGAAAAAGAATAAACGTATGCTCTACGTTTTAGATTTGAAACGACGAACAATGACGCATAGTACGAAGCATTGCTAGCAGGGTTACGAATAGCACAAGAAATAGAAATCAAAAGACTGGCCATTTTTGCAGACTCTCGGTTAATGGTCAGCCAAATAAAGGGACTTTTTGAAGCCAGGCTGCCTGCAATCAATAAATTTTTAGAAAGAGTTAAGGAAGTCCTGAAAGGTTTTGGCACTTACATGATTGAGCATATTCGAAGAAACCAAAATAAAAAAGTTGATGCCTTAAGCAAGTTAGCTTCAATGACCTTCGAACATCTCACCAAAGAAGTGTTGGTAGAAGTCTTAGCAAAAAGGTCAATAAACGACAAAGAAATTTCAAGGATTGAAGCTGAGAATAGAGAAAACTGGATGACTCCAATCTACGAGTAGTCCAAGAAAATCAAAATCAAAGCCCCGCAATACAAGCTAATTAAAGGAGGTCTATACAAAAAGTCCTTCCTAACACCGTGGCTTCGTTGCATCGGCCCTCCTCATGCGGAAAACATTATCGAAGAAGTACACGAAGGCTCATGTGGGTTTAAAGCGGAACCTCATTCTTTGGTAGTAAAGGTTACAAAAAAGGTTACTATTGGCCATCAATGTACAGAGACGCTGCCACAAAAATTCAAGATTGTACGCAATGTCAAGCATACTCTACGGCGAAACCACCGAACAAAAATGCAATAACCTTTGGCAGCACATGGCCATTTAGTCATTGGGGAATCGACATCTTGGGACCCCTACCAGTGGCCCCACAAAATCTAAAGTTCCTATTCATAGACATTGAACACTTAACCAAATGGGTAGAAGTCAAACCCGTAAATGCAGCAAACGAGAGACAGGCAGAAAATTTTGCATGGGAACATGTCATATGCAGATTCGGAGTCCCACAAGCAATAACTTTGAAAGATGACAAGCATTTCAGAGAAGGTATCTTAACAGAATTCTGTAGCGGATTAAAGATTATGCAATCCTTCTCCCTCATCACGGAGCACATGGAAATAATAAACCACATCGAGAAGCAATTGGTTCGAAGTCAACAAGGATGGGTAGCTGACCTAGCCCGATTCATCTGGGTACACATAACCTCCCAAGGAATAGCCAAAACGAAACCCTTTTTTCTTTGACCTACTATTCAGAGGCTATAATCCCAATAGCTGCAAGCCTTATATATGAAAATGAAGAACCCATAGTAGGTAAAAAGGTCAATAGAAAGGAAGGCAGAGAAGTAGCCTCCATTTAAGAGGCTTACTATTGGAATAAACTTTGATGGTATCACAATACAAGAAGTAACCATTCCACGTTCAAACTAGGAGACTTTGTCTTATTATCGCAAGACAACAAAGACGGCAAAACGTGTGGCAAGGACCTCACATTATAAACGAAGTATATGAAGGAGAAATTTACAAGATAACAGTTGCCTTTGACTACTCGTTGGTCTAAACAGCAAAAGGAACAAGTCTCCGTAAGTTTTACATATGAAGCCTACAACTCATAATCTTTTCAGGTCATTGTGCAGATTGTTTTCTTGTCAGATGGATAGTTACTAATTGTAGAAAACTAAGTGTTCATATACAAAATGATGTAAATATTCTACACGCTTTATGATAGTAATGAATTTCCCTCTAAATATTTTGTGTTGTTATTTACAACAAAAGATGTTGTAAGGCCACACTTGAGCCTTACTGTTATTTATAACCAAGTACTTAAAAGTTTCAACGTTCGAAAGGATGTCATAAGGCAACGCTTGAGCCTTATACTTATACAAACATCCATAAAATTCACATTAACTTCCCCAAGGTCTTCATTCAAAACTTTACGGGCTAAAACGGAGCGGGTCGCAACCCTCCGTTACAAGTGAAGGACTCCTTGTAAACCTTAGTAAACATGATAAGACCACACATGAGCCTTCACTTATTAAAGTGTGAAAAAAATTGTCTGAAAAATATATATAAGGGGTCAGACTAAGGTCCCCCATAGTTTCCCAACAAATAATACAAGGGAAAGTAAAACTACAAGCAAAAAAGTTGATGACGTGCCCTCCCCTTCCCTTCGAAGCCCAAATAGGATCTTCTCCCAAATACACTACATAACCTTCGAATAGTTTCGAGTGGCGTAAAATCATCTTCGATATGATTACCAGTATAGGAATCCGCCACGCGAATCCCTACACCCTTCGCGGTGGGCCTTTGACGAAACTAGGGCAGAGGTCAGATAGTCAAACCCACGTTCTCCATCTCTATTGGGATCTTCCCGCCAAAATAGAGATCATGGTACACAATCCTACAATCACCCCTTAAATCGTGGGACACCCCCTATGATCACCGACTTTGGTGCTAAGCCTCGTCCCATCTCATTTCTGCAACTATAAATAGATGGCAAAGGATCCAGGTATGGCTAAGACTCTTACACACAGTTACTTACGCTTTCATACTTTCTCAATACAAAAAGCACATACTTACTCTCACGCTGGAGGTAATTCGCAGGGACACCCCTTGTGCCTCACTTAACGTAGTGTTTCCATTTGTGTTGACACAAGTTATTCAAGGCTTGGAAACTCAACATCCACAAGAAGAACTCTTCGATCTCATCGAAGCCTGATCATGCCCATATTTGCACAATCAGTGGCGCCATCCATAGGACCGCAACAATTAGTCTCGTTCAAACCAAGCCTAGTAACCATCAAAACAACTTATCTACTTTTCTGGCATGACAAGCGGAAGAGAAATAACACCATCGCCTGGTTTTTCAGAAGCGCCTATAACTACCACCATGTTTGTCGCCACTACTCCTGAAAACATGCCTCTAGCCTATCGTGCGTCTACCTTAACTAATCCCAATCCTGTGATTAGCCAGCTTTTATGGAGGCCAACTATGAAACCTTGGAGTCCCTACTAAGGGACCGACGAAGGCAGATGCGTAACAACGATCTCCGAACTGAATTGGAGTATTTCAGCGAAGACTACGATGAAGAAAGAGAAATGGAACCATGACCGGAACCTGTCAGAGCTACCACTCCACCACTTTGAGCAGCGTCTCCCAGGGTTCGTAGAAGAAGGGAAAGAATAGTAGGGTTTGAGGAAACTCAAAACAGAGGGGAAAGCAGGGTCAAAAGGAAAGCGAAAGTGGAAGGCCTTCGGAAGAAGCATCAAGAGGGAATGGAAGTTAAAATGTAAACCTTCCTCCACTTTTAGCAGCCCACATATGGAGAAGCGAGAATGGCAACCTTTGCAGTCTTCCCTGACTTCCGTTTATGGAGGTCATGCACTTCTGAATAACGTAGGAGGGAATCTCCCTCCTAATGGTACGTTCTTATCACATTATGCTTAACCTTTCATACCCGTAAACTTGAATGTACCAAATGGACTTATGCCTATGCATGTATACCCCTACCAATAACCTATGAGTTTTGTCAATAGACAGCTCATGGGCTTCCCTCCGCAAACTTTGACAGGAAACCCCCCTATAGGGGGAAGCTTTGCCAACCTCCCACAAGGAAGGCACGTACCATCGACCTTCACAAACGGTAACATACTTCCTCAAAATGGCTTTACGCATCCTACGAATATCCCTCTGAATAGCTATCCTTTTTATACACAGCCTATGTATACGTTCCCAAACATGCCTGCGTAAGCCAACCAAAACTTAACAGGCCTTTTCCTAAACCCTTTAGGCTCAGTAACACCCTTCATCTGCTGGATAGAGGATTACCCTCTCCCAGATGGACTGAAAATGCCTTCCCATATTGGTTCCTATGACGAGAAAGGGGATCCCGACAACTTCCTGCACCTCTTTGAAGGGGCCATAAGGATGCAGAAATGGTTAATGTCAGTAGCTTGTCATATGTTCACATATACCCTCAAAGACCCCGCTAGAATATGGTGGAATAGTCAGAAGGCAGGTAGCATCCTTGATTACGAAGATCTCAAAGCAAAGTTCCGATCGCACTTTAGCCAACAGAAGAAGTTCACAAAGATACATCTGGCTAGACATAACATCAAACAGAGGGAAAACGAAAGCACCCGAGCCTTCATTACCAGATACACAAATGATACCTTGCATATTTTGGGCTTGCACGAAGACCAATGAATCTCTGGTTTTATTCATGGTTTAAGGATAAGAAGTTTGGTCAAACACCTCTCTACAGATCTCCCACCCACTTACAAGGGCCTAATGGAAAAAACGTACACCTGGGTTGAAGCAAGAGAGGTGGCCACTAATGGCATCTCAAGTGATCGAAGAGACAGTTTCGAAAGACCAAAGAAATCCTCCTGGGACAACAACAGAGGACAGAAAAACAAAGACAGATTCTCCCCCTATCAAGGGCCAAACCACAGCTTGATCTCCAATCTGTCCAAAAGTCCAAGACAAATTCTTGCCACAGAAAGAGCCACAAAAAGCTTCGAACCACCTCCCAAGATGTTCGAAAGCAAACGATCACGAGATACCTCTAAGTATTGTCATTTCCATGAAGATTACGGACACGATACCAATGATTGCCGACACCTCAAAGTCCAGATCCAAGAAGCCATAAATTCAGGGTAACTTTTGCATCTGGTGAAAAGCATAAAGAAAGAGAAGGCAAAGTCAACTGATACCCCCCAAGGGGAAGGCAAGAAAGACAAAAGTATTGCGCCAGTAGAAGCACCTATACTCATGATAAGCAGAGAAGACTACGCAGCAAAGAATACCGTATCAGAAAGCATAGCTTACAAAGAAGAGATTACGATTCCACCAGTAACGAGAGTGAGCAACGAACCAGTTATCATTGAAGCTGCGGTATTCAGAAGAAAAGTAGGACGAGTGTATACGGACAGCGGAAGCACATGCGAGGTTATCTACGAACACTGCTTTGAGAAACTAAACCCTACCATCAAAGCCACCAGAGTAAATACGAAAACCCCCCTTGTAGGGTTTTCAGGAAAGCGTTCCTGGTCCGTTGGAGAAGTTCTGTTAGAAATCACAATAGGGGAACATCCCCTCTCAAGAACAGAAACTCTTAACTTCGTTATCGTAAAATCCGATTCTCCACATAATATGTTGTTGGGAAGAACAACCATGTATAAAATGGGGATCGTGGTCTTAACAATTCATGGGGCCATAAAGTTTCACACCAAAAAAGGAGTCGAAATCGTACTCTTAGTTGGCGAAGCTGGGGAAGAAACGAAGAAGGCCAGAAGAACCCTTACCATCAGCAAAGAAAGGATACCCAGCTGTGATGACACTGAAGAAAAAAATCGTTGTGAACGACAAGTATCCGGAACAGATGGTAACCATCGGGAAGCAGTTAGCAGAGCATTTCAAGAAAGAGTTACGAAATTTGTTGAGAGCCAATGCGGACATCTTCGCATGGACACATGCAGACATGACAGGAATTCCGAGAACCATCATAGTTGACGGAAAACCATTCAACACCGAGCACAAATTAAATGAATACAGCCATATTAAGCCAATAAAACAAAACAAACAAAGTATGGGCCCCGATCACAACACAGCAGCTTGCAAAGAAGCAGAAGAGCTTACGAAAGCATGAATACTTCAAAAAGTCAAGCATCAAACATAGATAGCCAATCTTATCATGGTGAAAAAGAATGATGGGGGATGGAGGATGTGTGTCAATTTTACAGACATAAACAAAGCATGTCCCAAAGATTGTTACCCACTACCAGAGATTGATTGTAAAATATAATCCCTTGCAGGATTCCGTTTGAAATGTTTCTTGGACGCTTACAAAGGCTACCACCAAATCCAAATAACGGAAGGAGATGAAGACAAAATAGCCTTCTTTGTATGGGAAGGAGTCTTTTGCTACCAGAAAATGCCATTTGGCCTTAAAACGCAGGGGTAACGTATCAAAGGCTGATGGATAAAGTCTTCAGCAAATAAATCGGAAGAAACCTCAAAGCTTATGTCGATGACATGGTCATCAAGAGAACCTTTAAAGAAGGAATGTTAAGTGAGATACAAGAAACCTTTGAAAGGTTTCGGTCGATCAACATGAAGCTGAATTCGAAGAAGTGCTCATTTGGTGTGGAGGAAGGCCTATTTTTAGGACACCTTATCACCAAACAGGGCATAAAAGCCAACCCTATGAAAATCAAAGCAGTCACCGAGTTGGAACAACCCCGAGCATTAAAAGATATACAGAGCCTCAACAGAAAGCTAGCAGCCTTTAACCGTTTCTTATCGAAGGGGGCAGAAAGATCCCTCCCTTTCTTCAAGGTACTAAAAAGCTGTAAAGGCAAAAAGAAAATACACTGGACAGACGAAGCCGATAAAGCATTCAAGGAAATAAAGAAGTTCGTCCAAGCTTTGCCAACGCTAACAGCACCAAGGGCAGGGGAAACATTAACAATGTACCTCGTTGTATCAAAAGAAAGCATAAATGCTGCGCTTTTTGCAAAAAGAAGTGAAGGGCAGATCCCCATCTATTTCATAAGCAGGGTGTTACAAGGGGCCGAACTCAACTACCCTGCACTAGAAAAGCTTATATTGGCATTGGTGCATGCAGCAAGAAGGCTTCGAAGATACTTTCAAGCTCACACGATAATGGTTCCCATAGGTACGCCAATCAAACAAGCACTAACAGGACCTGAGAAAACAGGAAGAGTAGCCAAGTGGGCAATCGAATTAGGCGAACACGATATCGTTTTCCTAAAAAGAGATGAAAGAGAAACACCAGCTGATTTCCTGCCCGAGATACCCTTCGATGACAGTGAAAAGAAAGTAAAAGAAAAGGAAGTGTCAGATCCAAGCAACGAATGGAAGCCTTACACTGACGGAGCCTCTAGTCCCGATGGTGCAGGAGCAGGACTAATGCTGATAGATCCCGCAGGTAAAGACTACACTTATGCACTACGCTTTTAGTTTGAAACAACTAACAACGAAGCAGAGTACGAGGCACTCCTAGCAGGACTTCGTATAGCCCATGAAATGGAAATCACAAAAGTAGCGATATTCCTAGACTCGCAACTAGTGGTAAACCAAATAAAGGGAACTTACGCAGCAAAATAGTTGTCAATCAAAAGCTACTTGCAGAAGGTAAAAACCTCACTAAAGGGATTCGAAGGGTACACAGTTGAGCATGTACGAAGAAACCAGAACAAGAAAGCTGACGCGTTAAGCAAGTTAGCCTCGATGACATTTGAACATCTCATAAAAGAGGTGTTAGTCGAAGTCCTGGCTAAAAGATCAATAGAAGAAAAAGAAGTTCTAAAAGTAGAAATCGAAGAGAAAAGAAGTTGGATAAGCCCCATCCAAGAATATTTGTTAAGCGGTATACTACCAGAGGATACGAAGGAGGCTAGGAAAATCAGGATTCAAGTACCACAGTACAAGCTAATCCGAGGTAATCTATACAAAAGATCCTTCTTCACACCATGGCTTCGCTGCATAGCCCCATCACAGACCGACAAGATCATAAAAGAAATACACGAAGGGTCTTGCGGGTTCAATGCGGAACCTTGTTTGATGGTAGTTAGAATCATAAAGCAGGGTTACTATTAGACATCGATGCACAGGGAAGCTGCAAAAGCAATTCAAGACTGCGATAAATGCAAGGAATGATCCGCAATAAGGAAAACATGGGTGAATGGAGCCATCATAGTCAGAAGTATGTGGCCTTTCAGCCATTAGGGGATTCATATCCTAGGACCACTACCAATGGCTCCTGGAGGTCTATAGTTTCTAGCAATCGCAGTCAAACAATCTACAAAATAGGTGGAAGCCAAACCCGTAACTGTCAAAAGAGCAAGGCAAGTGGAAAAGTTTGTATGGGAATATGTAGTGTGCAGATTCGGAGTACCCCAGATGATCAGCTCGAAAGAAGAAAAACACTTTAAAGAAGAGATATCCGCAGACTTTTGAATAGGATTAAAAATCACGACAGACCTTTCTCTTCCCATTACGGAGATTGGAAAATATGACGACATAGAGAAACAAGTCGATTTCGAAGCCAACATAGGTTTTCTGGTGGATAACCTGCAAAGAATTATGGGTACGCAGAAACTCTTTCAATGAATAGTATGAAGAGTCAATGTTTAGCTTAACCTACCGGTTTCCGAAGCAATTAGTCCCCGCTTTCTGTAACTCTCGTTGTAGAAAGTGTGTTGCACTTTATGTAGTCAAATGTTTTTTTCCTAAAAACGTTCTCTAAAACATTCAACAGTTCACCTTGGATGCATACGCGTGCTTCCAACTCCGAACTTGTCGTACCGTTATCTGAACCTGAACGAACCCTGAATCGTAGACTCCGTCGACGAAACAGGAGAGTGTCTTTCGAACGAAGAGACGAACGACCTGCACAACCAAGAATTGTCTACCTACCCATTCTTGATATCAACTATTTCTGTCACTTTCTTAATATTCTTGAAAATTATAATCCAATGGATGATGAACCCATGTGGGCTGCCGACCGTGTTATCGCTCTAACTCTCGATTCAGCCATCACCATTCCTGAAACCGCAACCGAATTCGCCATTAAAGGTAATCACTTGACTCTCGTCAAAGGAAACCAATTTGATGGTAGAATTAAAACTGATCCGCACAAACACATTCAAGAATTCCTTAGAATATGTGACATGTTTAAATACAGAGACACTAAAAATGAAGCCGCCTGTAACACCCTCAAATCTAAGTATGCAGCGGAATGTTGAATATCCGAAGGCGTTACATTATTGGGTCAATAGCACAAGATCTGAGAACGACTACTAAACGTGTCATTTGAAAAAGATACATTGGATTAACAAAATACTTGTTTTTTTGGTACATATGCCCTTGGTTTAATATTGTTTCAGCATAATACATTGTAAAGATTATCTGTGTTTTATAACAATTGTCCCCAAGAGTGTAATAAGACCTCAAATCTTATGTTCTATTGGCTATGCTATCTATTATATTATATTGTCTTTGACTTTCAGTATATTGTACATCCCAATGTATTACAGATCTCGCACCCGTGCCTTATTGACCTGAAAAACATGCTTAAGACGTCAAATAAGTTTGTCATGTGTGTGTATTTCATAGGTTTAAGTTAATCGATTGGGTTGACGCAAATTCAAGTGTATGAAGAGAGCAACAAAATGCAAACTGTCATAAAAGAGAGAGATTACGTTTCCTAAGCTCTGTGACAGCCGAAGCTCGACATATATGAATGGCAAGAGAGATAAATGTGCCACAGAGTGTCCGTGATATGATCTGTGACTAACCCGCCAACATCCAGAATTCAGATCATGATTCGACATGGTATGCGTTCGTTCCCAGTGATAGCTAGTCACCCGAACGGGGATTGTCAATCCCTAATAGATCTATCCATAACATTCGCGCCCACACAATGTAATTCCCAATCACATCTATGCAATTAACAGTTCATGATCATGGACATAATGGGTTATGGTAACTTAGGCAAACACGTAATCATGGTATAAAATGTACACTTGCGTCCAATTTGTAAAACAAAGCATGTTCTCACCCCAAGGATGTAAATCATTTAAATAATTGTAAAACATGGGGCTATGAACTCACCTTAGCCGGTAGTTCTCTGAATGATAATAAATATCCAAGTAAGCAGTGGATCACACCGTCAAGTACCTAAGTAAGTACGGTCAAGTCTTAGTTTACACATTTAAGCTAACGACTCATTGTATAAACTAAATCCCATTTTAAGTTTATATATACCGTTATCACTTGTGTGGTGACGCACAAGATTATTGTATTTATAATTCCGATGGTTCTCGAGAAACGTGAAATCATTATTAATAAATATACTTATTTATTAACTTGTTATTAAACCCGTTCAATGTCCGAATATCTTAATGTTCGACCGACTCGTTAAGTGTTTTATTCATTTCACTTTTGCTCACTATCATACCCTTAAGTTCCTAGTTATTCCACTTTGGTCCCTAGGTTTATAAATATACACTTTTATATTTTAAACCTTTTAGTTTCGGAAATGACATAATTAGTCCCTTAAGTTTACAAAAAGGTAGTTTAGGTCCTTATAATTACACTTAGATCCCTAAGTTTCAGAATGTTGCAAGAACAGTCCCTGGGGTTGTTGAAATTCGAAAATGACAAGGTTAATCCCTTATGTTTCGATTTGGACACTTTTAGTCCCTCAATTTGCGAAAATAGTATATTAGCTCCAAATAAAATTCAACAAGTGTCATTTCTCTTTGTTAAGCTCAATTAAGTTATAAAAGTTGTTTCGGCTTAAAAATAAGCTTATCGAGCTTATTTTTGGCTTAACGGGCCTTATTGGGCCCGTTAAGGTCCGTTTAGCATTTTAACGATCCGTTATAGTTTTAATAAGTCAAAAAGTCTTTAATAAGCTCATGTGGGTCGGTTAAGCTTAAAATAAGCTCGGGGAGCTTATTATGGCTTATTTCGAGCTTATTGGGCCCGTAAGCCCAATAGCTTGGCCCGATACACCTTTTAGTGTTTTTAGGCTTTACTAGTTCATTTTAACTTGAATTAAGCCCGGATAAAACTGTTTTTATTCCAGCTTATCCAAATTAAGCTAATAAGCTAATAAGCCTTCCTAGTGGGCCGGCTTGGGCCTGTTAAGGCCCGTTAGGGGTTTGAAAGAGTTTCGTTGGGTCCATTAGGGTCCATTAAGCACATTAAGGTTCAATAAGCCCATTGAGCACTCATAAGGTCACCAATAAGCGATCCAAGCTTATTGTGAGCTTATTCCTTTCCGCTGGGCCCGTTAGTGGGCTAGAAAGCCCATCAAAGGTTCGATTGGGTTTCTAAATGGAGTGAAAGCCCTATGTGAAGCAAATAAGTACTTCATGACCATGATTAAGCTCGAGTGGCTTATTAATAAGCTGTGGCTTATAAATAAGCCCTCGTTGGGCCTTGTTGGGCTCGATAGAAACCCGATAGGGGTTCTAGTGGTTCGGGCTTGCTCTTTTAAGGTCCACTAGCTTATCTTAGGCTCATAATAATCTTATAAGTCGCTTAAGCTCATAAATAAGCCGTCCTAGCTTATTCGTGGCTTATGGGCCTTGTGGGCTCACGAAGATGGGTCGCGAAGTCTAGTAAGGGTCCGAATGGTTTTATTAGCGTGTTATATGGTTTCGTTAAATCGTCTAGCACCAAAATAAATGTGTCTAACCCCTTTCTAATCGCGATCCATAACATGCAAACGTTTATTAATGTCGAATATATGTTTCCACACCCCCACGTCGTGTTTACAACAATAGTTTACGTATAATATTTACATACGTTCATGTAGAAGGGTTGGTGTTCACGTTAATGTTCAAGTACCCATGTAAGCGAAATAATTAAGCCCTAGATTGTCGCTAGCCATTTCGTACATGCGTGTTATTTGTTTTCTTGCACAACACAAGTGTTACCCACTTTATACGTACATGAACCATGCGTGGGACGTACCATGCATGTTCATGTACACCTTTCATGTTAAGCACAACTAAACGAGACCCTCCCAACTAGACACAATTAGAAAATGGATGGCATAAGATATTTAAAGCTAAATTCGAGACTTACAATGGTCCAAGAGTTCTTAGTCGTAGGTATGAGGTGAGCACGAATGTATACACCCTAAACGTGTATTATTCCTACGCTCCAAAGCTTGGTTTACCAAATCCTTAGCTCGTATATTTCCTTGGCCTCGTTATGTAACCCCCTTGTTGTGTTTTCTTGGTTTGAATGAGTAAACGGGAGATGTTTGGTTGCGGTTTGTAACCCGAACAAGAGAAGGGAGAGTTTGAAGTGTGTGTGAGTTAACAAGAGTGTCAAATGGTAAGTGTACATGAATATTTATAGGCAAGATGTCTAGTTAACTTTCCTAGTCCACACACAAACTAAACTGTGCCCTAGAGAGTGGTTTTAAGGGGTTCTAGTTGATCTTAAATGGTATTTAGCTAAACCATCTAGTACAATTCCCTTAATTGCCCAATCTAAGTACAAGATTACCTAAGATATGAAAATCTTAGGATTTGTGTGCTTGTGCTTGGCTAACCGCGGCCAAGGAATGGGCAAAGCAAGGAATGGTTATTATCCAATGTGTCAAAGATCATTAGGGGACCATTAGGACACATATTAATTACCTAGGATTAGTACTAGTACTTTAAGGATCCTTAGTTTGATTTGCTAGCTAGAAAATCCACATGGGACGATTTGTTTATGGTTTACTTGCCCAATTTCGGAAATCAAGTGATATTAACACAAGATTTTATTTAATTTTGTGTTTAGGCTTTCAAAGTGGGTAATGGTTTGAGTCTGGGTATGTCTAAGTATTTCCGGGGTGCGTCCAAATGTATTTTATCGCGAAACGTAACCCTTTTACGTGACCAATAAAAATAAAATACGCAAAGTACCTAATTATCTTCCTAGTAATTATGTATCACTTGGTGGATGTAAACCTCAATTTATTTTATAACCATTTACATTAATTGATTATTTCTAGTCTACGCGGTTTAGCTTAAAGTAATTATTAAAAGTAACGCGTATAGGACTAAAAATAAATGGTGATCTTTAATAGAGTCGTACAATGACATGAAAAATGAGGAATGTTACAGTTAGTACCGTTGAGAAGATATTTAAAAGATATTTATGAGATATTTTAGAAAAAGATATATAAGCCTTTTAGGGTTATCCTTGATATATAAAAGGATCACTTTTGGCAT
>BQNB010086791.1:0-28092 GCA_026074375.1 Tanacetum coccineum
TTTCCTTTATAAAATAAGTTAGGGACTTGGCAGAATTGGTCCCTAAACTTATTTTTCTTCACTTTTTGACTTTAGATTTATCGGGGTTGACTTTTTCAGACTTGGGCTTTGTCTTGACTTTGTCTTTTCCATGCTTTTCCATTCCGTGTCCGGTTTTATCGTTTTGGCTTCGTTTTTCGTCCTTTTCTTAAATATCCGTTCATGCACAACACAATTAGCAAAACAAGCATATTTTTGGCATTTTAAGTCCGTTTTTGGTTATTTTAGCTTGATTTTAAAGGTAAAAGGTATGTGTAATTAAACACATACCAAAATCCCCCATACTAAGGTATTGCCGTGTCCTCACGCAATGCTATGAAGTAAGCATTTAGAAAACCTCGAAAAGTAGCTAAGTGTTCATCGAGGAAGTTAACGACTCATAAGTTTTGAAAATCCCCGTCTTTACCATTTTATATTATACAACACTTTTTCCTACACATGTTATTTGTATTATTCTCTTGTTTCATTTTTTTAGCATTTCATATAAGTCAACTACATAGAACTTGACTTTCCGATATTATAACTTTAGGGATCATAAACAAGATGCATTTCGATCACGAGAATGCCCCAAAAATGAATAAATTCATCGTTCTCGGACATTTATCCTTATATCAAACCAAGCTTAAAACGAAATCACCGTTAATTATGAGTTTAAGATGCTAACACTACTCATATTTGCAACTTGTAAACTTTTCACTCCCGACAATTTATATCTTAGGTGTATGTGCTATTTTGAATTTCAACCATGGATCAACATTTTTGTTAGGATTTATTTTTTCCTAACTTAGTACCGACAGTACAAATAGTTAGTACCGTTAGTTATAGTTAGTACTGACAGTACAAAATGTAAGTACTGATCAGTTAGTTAGTACCGTTAGTAGAAAATAGTTAGTACCAAGATTAGAGATTATGTATGAGATATCTTAGGAAAAGATATGTATGCGTTTTGTAAGCCTGTTCTGTTAGGGTTTATCCTTAGTATATAAAAGGATCCCTCTTGGCATAGTTAGAGACACGAAATAGAACCTCAAGATATCTCATTGCAAATTCATATCTAATTAGTTAGTAATCTGTAATTGTTCAAAGCAGATTAATAGAAGTTATTATTTAGTTCTACATTGTTTTTCTTAGTACTTGTGTTAAGATTCCGCATTAACACATAGTATTCATAATCAGTGTTTCTACATAGTCAGTTGTATTTATACATTTTGGCTATCATCCTTAATAGGCTGCAGATATCTATTCCTAAGGGACTCACAAGTGGTATCAGAGCCTGTGAGAAACTCTGAATAAGAAGAACAATCAAAATCATCAATAAACTCTCATACTCCAAAACTAAACATGTCTGCATCATCATCACAAGAGGAAATTCCACCACCACCACCACCTCCACCATCATCACAAACACCAACCCAACAAACTCCTCATACAGTTTCAACTATCAAGCTGCATATTCTCAAAAAAGGAGAATATGATATCTAGGCTATGAAGATGGAGCACTATTTGACCCATACATACTATCCAATCTGGGAGGTTATACAAAATGGGAATGATACTGTTTCAATCACTACAGATACATCAGGACAAATTAAGGCTTTTCCTCCTAGAACTGCAGAAGAGATTGTAGCCAGAGAAAAAGAAAGAAAAGCAAGGACCACCTTGCTTATGGCCCTACCAAGAATCCATCTTCTAAGTTCCATAAGATGACAGATGAAAAAAAAAAAAAAAAAAAAAACAAAAAGGAAATATGAGATGCCATCAAATCTAGATTTGGTGAAATGAGACTGAATTTTTTATAGTCCAGAAGAGCAAAAGTATATCTTGAACAACAGTTTGAAAGGATGCTCTGTATCCAAAACACAGAAGTGGCTTCACAAGGTTAAGACAGTAATCCAAAAGTCTTTTTAGGTCAGGTTATAGATACATGAGCATGTAGTATCTACTGAGGATGCTCATAAAAAATTCCTAAGATCTCTACCTTCTGCCTGGTCACAAGTCTCCTTAATAATGAGAACCAACCAGAAGGTGACACTCGTTAATTTATGATGATTGTATAATAAATCTACGAACTTGAGAGTGATATAAAAGGCTCTACTGCATCATCATCCTCTAGCCCACAAAATGTAGCTTTTGTCTCTGAGAATACTAACAATACTAATGAAGTTAGTACCGCTTATTGTGTTCCCAATCTTTCTGGTCAAAACACAAAGTATGAACAAACTTCATCATACTCACTTCATGCACTCAATCAATTGCCCTCAACAGGATCATGGGACATTAGTGAACAGATTGAATGAATATGAACTTGAAGAAACGGACTTGAAGTTGCAAGTGCCATGATCTCATGAGAAAAAAAGTTATTTAACACGAAGACTAGAAGAAAACTACAATTTGATGCAAAAGAAGCTGTTGGCTTTGATAAAACCAAAGTGGAATGCTATAATTGCCACAAAACAGGGCATTTTGCTAGAGCGTGTAGAATCAAGGGAACTCAAGATAACATGAGGAATGCATGGAATTCTGGAAAACAAGGATGAGGAGCAGAACTGGACAGAAAAAATAGATTCTAAAAGCTTTGGTGACAATAGATGGAGGAAGGTGTGGATTGGACAAATCATTCAACGATGAAGATTATTATGCTTGATAGGCTTTGCAAACAGCTCAGACTCAGACATAGAGGTAATTTCCTGTTCAAATAAGTGTAAAGAGTCTTATGCTAATCTTAAAAAACTGTATGATGCTCAGAGAGAACAACTTAGTGATGCAAGCATAGAAATAAAGGCATATTCTCAAGGTCTTAAGAAAGTTGAAGCATAGTTAGTTGCTCATCAACAGAAGACAACTTTGGTAAAGAACAAAAGTAAAGTTTAAGAAAATAGACTTTATGATTATAAAACAAATGTTCTCACATACCAATAGAAATTATTAAGCAAAGCTCAAAACAAAAAGAATAGTTAAAGGCTAAAGTAAGAAAAGGCATAATTCTTCTAAAAATCCTTAGTACACAGCTAAATACCCAAATTAGTGCTAATGATTAGATTGGGCTTGGGTAAAGGGATCACAGATATGATGGTATTTTAAGTTATGATAATGAAGTGTTGCCAGAGTGTTTTTATGAAATACATAGAGAAGTGATAATAGAAAACTAACCATGTTGTATGATAGGTTTGCAGAGGAAAGCATGCTTACCCCCCACCCATGACAGGGAATTATATGCCCTCTGGACCTGAAATTAAAGTAGATTACTCACAGTTTACATATGGTCAAAACAGCTCCACCTATGAATCTGATCTAATCAAGTAATTTGATACCTTTGAATTTTGGGGGGTCTAACTTTAAATGCAGAACCATGCTGAATTAGTGACTAATCCAGTTTTTCAATGAAAATCTAATGTAAATGTCAAACCTAGTCCCCCCCCCCCCCCCCCCTTGGTCTGATGCTCCTATTATTGAGGAGTATGGAATCAGATAGAGAAGATGAGTTTGTGTCTATACCAACAAAACAACAAGAAACACCTAGTTTTGCCAACCAGCAAGTAAAAACTCTTAGGGAAAATGTTAAGAGTCAGTTCACACATAGTCAAAAACCTAAAGTTGACAAGAAAGATTTGGGGCATGGGTTTGCTGTAAGAGCATTTATAGTATTGTGGTAGTCTTAAAATCATCTAAATTAGAGATTGTGATTTCCATGAGAAGAGATGGCAAGAAAAGCTGATTAAACAATTGATGGAATAAAGTGCAAAGAGTGAAAAAACAAAAGCCAATTTGTTCCTTCAGCATACTAACTAGAACTGGAAAAATATCCAGTTAATACTGCTAGGCAAAAAGTGGTTAACAGACCAGAACAAAACAAACTAGAAAAAGCCATGAAATTAATACTGTTTAAGCCCCATTGTGAATAGGAGTTAGACCAGCAAATGTTTTTCCCTACAAAACTCTTTCATCATCTTCAAGGGCCGTTTCATAAAACAAACAGTACTAAAGAACAAAATTTTTCAAATCAAAAACTAATAACTGGCTAAGGTAAATACAGTTAGTACTGTTGGAGGGGAACAAGGGAAACTGCTGGTTAATACCCTCAGCAGGATGTAATTGGAGCCACAAAGATACCATTGTGGATCCAAATACCATGGTGGATCCAGACTTAGAATTGATATACTTTCAAAATCCACTAGGCAGACTCAAGCCCAACTATGGCTTGGATCCCTAAAGAGAATTCTAATCTCTTTCCCATATAAATGAGCAGATTAGCCACCTAGAGCTTTAAAAAAATAATGGAAATGATGACAGTGGATGTTCTAGGCACTGACAGGAAACAAGGCCTACATTGCTAGACTTTCAAGATATTAATGGTTGGCCCTTGGAGACTTTTTGGAAGGTATAAAGGTTATAACACTGATAAAGGTAAAAATAAAAACTGGAAAGTTAGATTTTGAGGATGTGTTGCTTTTAATGATAGAACTTCAGCAATTCAATTTCTTTTTTCTGTGTCACAAATGTGTGATAAAAAGAACAGGTCTGTTTACTGACTCTGAATGTCATGTTTTTCATCCTAAATTTAAGTACCTGATGAAATCAATATTGCTTAAAATCCCTAGACAAAAACAACATGTACAGTTTTCATTTAGAGTACATTGTTTCCTTCAGGAGGATTGGCTTATTTAATTGCAAAGGCCACAACTGATGAACTAAACAAATGGCAAAGGAGGTTGGGTCATGTCAAGTTCAAAAACAAAAATATAACTTGTGAAAGGGAAACCTTGTCAAGAGGGTCTACCTTCAAAGGTTTTTTTCAAATTGACCACACTTGTGTTGCCTTGTCAGAAAGGAAAGCAACACAAGCATCCTATAAGGCCAAAACATTAAGCTCTATTAGCACATTCCACGTTGTGCACGAATATCCCTTACAACTTCTATCATATGGATTTGTTTCGGCCCTACATCTGTAAAGGAGTTTTAAACCATAAGGACCTATTACCTTGTTATCACTGAAAATTTAGCAGGTTTAGTTGGGTATTTTTCTTAAGAACTAAGGATGAAACTAGTGCAATCCTTAAGGACTTTATAAGACAGATAGAGAACCAATTGAATCAAAAAGTTAAAACCATTAGAAGTGATAATGGAACAGAATTTAAGAACAAAGATGTTATTGAATTTTGTGGGTTAAAGGGGATCAAGAGGGAATACAGTAATGCCAGAACTCCACAACAAAATGGAGTTGCTGAGAGAAAGAACAGGACCCTCATTGAGGCTGCAAGGACCATGCTTGCAGATTCATTTTTACCTAACACTTTTTGGGCTGAAGCAGTTAGTACTGCTTGTTATGTTCTAAATAGGGTACCTTAAGAAACTTTTAACTGGTAAGAATACCAATTATAAGTTAATAAGTACTTTTGTGTGCCATTTGACCATCAATTGAATACCATTGACCACCTTGGCAAGTTTGCTGGAAAATCAGATGAAGGGTTTTTAGTTGGGTATTCTCTACAAAGCAAGGCTTTTAGGGTATACAATTTAGAAACCAAAAGAGTTGAAGAAAACCTGCACATCACCTTCTTAGAGAACAAACCAAATGTTGCAGGGAAAGGACCAACTTGGCTTTTTGATCTTGATTATTTAACTGATTCTATGAATTATCATCCTGTTAGTTCAGAAAATCAAGCTAACCTACATGCAGGACAACAAGAAGCTAACCAAAATGCAGGTAAAGAAGAGATTATTGCAGCAGGGGATTCTGACAAAGAAGATGAATCTGCTCAAGACTGTTTTGTACTGCCCATATGGCCTTCTTATTCTTCAACAATCACTCCAGCATTAACAACAGATGATAAAAGAAAAGGTCCAAGAGAGGAAGAACAAGTCTTTATGGATGACCTTGAAAGACTTAAGAGGCAAGAAAAGGAGGCTAATGAGGAAGCTGAAGTTCTAAGGAAGAAGTTTGAGCACTTAGTGATACAAGAAGGAGCTGCAAAGCCTAGCAGTACTAACATTTTTAGTACTGTTAGCACACCCACTAAAGCTAGCAGTACTAACCTAGTTAATACTGTTAGTTTACCAGTTAGTACTGCCAGTCCTTATGAAGGACTATCTCTTTCTGATCCAACTAATCCTGAAGAAGATGATTCAGAAATTCCTCCACTTGAAGATATCTATCAAAATTCCACTGATGGTATTTTCACTACTTCATCTTTTGATGATGAGGGTGCAGTGGCTGACTTCACAAACTTGGAAACTGTTGTGAATGTTAGTCCTATTCCCACATCAAGGATTCACTCCACTCATCCTAAAGCACTAATTCTAGGAGATCCAAACTCAGCAGTTCAAACAAGAAGCAAAGTAAATAAAAGTTCTGGAGCTCATGCTTTTGTTAGCTATGTTCAAAAGCAAAAGAGAACTAACCATAAGGACTTTCATCATTGTTTATTTGCTTGTTTCCTGTCTCAACATGAACCCAAGAAGATTTCAGAAGCTCTTGAAGATGAAAGTTGGGTTGATGCTATGCAAGAAGAATTGTTACAGTTTGAGATATAGAAAGTTTGGGTCTTAGTAGATTTGCCTTATGGGAAGAAGGCTATCGGTACAAAGTGGGTCGAAAGAGGAGTTGTTGTCAGAAATAAAGCAAGGTTAGTTGCTCAGGGACATAGGCAAGAGGAAGGGATAGACTATGATGAGGTTTTTGCTCTTGTGGCAAGACTTGAAGCCATAAGAATATTTTTAGCCTTTGCCTCATATATGGGCTTTATAGTCTATCAAATGGATGTGAAAAGTGCCTTCCTTTATGGGAAAATTGATGAAGAGATTTATGTGTCTCAACCACCAGGTTTTCTTGATCCTAAGAATCCTCAAAAAGTATACAAAGTTGTAAAAGCTCTGTATGGGTTACACCAAGCTCCAAGAGCCTGGTATGCTACTTTATCTACTTTCTTGTTAAAAAATGGATACAGAAGAGGAACAATTGACAAAACTCTCTTCCTAAAGAAGGACAAACATGATATCATACTAGTTCAAGTCTATGTGGATGATATCATCTTTGGTTCTACAAAGAAATCTTGGTGTGATGAGTTTGAGGCATTAATGAAGAGTAGATTTCAGATGAGTTCAATGGGAGAGCTCATTTTCTTTCTTGGATTACAAGTCAAACAGAAGGAAGATGGTATCTTTATTAGTCAGGATAAGTATGTTGCAGAAATCCCAAAGAAGTTTGACTTTGCAAATGTTAAGACTGCTAGTATACCAATTGAGACTCAGAAGCCTTTAGTCAAGGAGGAGGAAGCCAGTGATGTGGATGTCCATCTCTATAATTCCATGATTGGCTATTTAATGTACTTAACTGTAACATCCGAGAATTTTCGAATTTTTGAATGACGATTCCAATCGTTGACTTTTAGGGTCTGGCTTGACTTATAAGAATGACCATCTAAAGCCCGTTTTCACAACTCGGACCCTAAAGCAATTCTATGTGAAACGACATTCCTGACAACTTTTCAGTTTTGCCCGAGACCTGGAAACGAGCCGAAAAGGGCTAAAACAGCACCGCAAACATTTTTCGAACAATATACAACGCGGACACACAAAAACAATTAAATTTGTTTTTAATTATCAGTATTTATTTAATAAAAATATTAAATAAATTAGTCATCATTTTAATTAAAAGCGTTGCGGATAACGCGAATACTCGAGTTGAAATCCAATTTTATTTCGGACAAGACGAAACCGGTTCACAAAATGAATAACAGATATTTTATTAAATGTTATAAAATATTTATGAAACATTATCAAGTAAATACTCATTTTTATCAGAAAAATGATTCGGAAAACAATGGCGCAAGTTTCAAGAGTTGAATCATCCGTTAAGTCATTCAAACGAGTCCCGAACCGTTTTTACCAAAACTATACTAAAGAAGTTACACTTTAGACCCTAAACTATGTTAACTTGCCACTTTTGATATAAAGTTTTAATATATATATAATTTATATATATATCTTTTCATTTCATACAAAAACACACACACACACACAATGCAATACACTCTCTCCCTCTCCCTCATGTCCGGTCGTCTTCTCCGGCCAGCCCACCGCCGGCCACCACGTCGCCGCCGCCGGAAAAGTTTTCCGGCGGGTTTTCCGACCGAAACATAAAACGTTCCTCATCACCGGATCTATTCGATCCCCACACCCACTCTCCTCCACGCGCCTTTCCCCCCCTCCGCCTGTCTCAGCCGCCGCTGCCACCCTCATCATAACATCATCATCACCATCTACACCACCATCATTATAACCAACACCACCCCGCTGCCTCCCCACACCGAAACCACCACCTCCACCCCATCACTATCACCACCGTCACCTTCATCGCATCGTCATCATCACCACACCAAGGGTGTGTTCGTTACGTGGTTAACACCACTAGGGATCGTCTGGTTGCGGGTTTATCAGAAGGGAGGTGCGTTCGGTATGGTTCATAACGCCCGAAAAGGGTGCGTGGTTTATTTGGCAGCAGCAAGGGAGCGTTTGGTTTGTATAAAAACAACCAAGGGTGCACCGGGTTGGGTCTCAAACCCATGGGGGTGCGTGTGGTTTGTTAACAGCCAACTAGGGTGTGTGTAGTTTGACTAAAAGCCCACCAAGGCGTGCGTTTGTTGTAGCAGACTGAGTTTGTTTGGTTGTGGGTTTCCAGCGAGCAAAGGCACGTTTGGTTTTGAGAGACACAGTTGGGGTGCGTTGTTTTAGTTATAACAGCAGTTAGGGGTGCATTTGGGCTGTTGTGGAAATTAGGTTGCGTTCGGGTTTAAAACCAAAACCAAGGGTGCGTTGGTTTTTGATCTTGGCAGCCATAGGGGCGTTTGTTTGTTGTTAACAGCCCCAGGAGGGCATTTGGTGTTGTTTATGATCAACTAGGGGCGTTGGTTTGATTTTCGGCACTGCAAGGGTGCGGTCGGTATCGGGTCAGCCGCCCGATTAGGGCGCGTTTGGCTGTGACAGCCTAACAATGGTGCGTTTGGCTTTCACACCCGCAGCAAGGGCTGCGTTTGGCTTGTACTTCCATCAAAGAGGGTGCGTTTGTTTAATGAAACCACGCACAAGGGTGCGTTTGGCTTAACAGCCCACCCACAAAGGGTGCGTTCGGCTGTGTAAATATGACCAAAGGGGTGTTTGGGACAGCGGGCACAGCAAGGGGTACGTTTGGCTTGGATAGGAACACACAAGGAGTGTGTTTGGGTTAGCGAAACAATAAAAAGGGTACGTTTGGTTCATGATAAACGGTGAATAAATACAACTTAAGGTTTAATAAACATGAAACTGGATATATATATTGGTGGTTTAAAATGGTTAAATAAATGTAATAATTATTATTATGTTCAGTTGATATAAATATATATGTTTATATATTTAAAACACGTGGGGGTTTGCAATATTGATTTCATTGATTAAGTGGGAAAAACGTTAGACTTTATAAATATGGAAAACGATTTATAAATGGAAATGTCATGGCGAAATTTATAGAAGTTTTATACTTAGTAATGTTTTACTAGAGTTTCTATTATTTCAGAAACCGATAAAAAGGGACTAAATTATATAATAAATTGTATTATACAGTAACCGGATAAACGAACGAAAAACCTAAACTATACTTTTACAATGAGACGAACTATTTTAGACACGACCCGTCGAAGAAACGAAAGATAATTTATAAAATATTATTTTATATTTTATAATGGTTACAAACTTTACAAACATGGTTTGTTGATTCATAACATTAAGACATGGGTATACTTTTATTCAAAGTCTTTTAGTAGGGTCAAACTAACTGGTTTAAATAATTACCCACACTTATGATATAATACCTGCAAGGTATTATATACTTTTCATTAATATCTAGATTGACTGTCTTTGTTATATAATTCACGGTTGGAATTATATAAGGGTTATTTTTCATATGTAATATATAAAGGATATATATTACACACTTTGCATATACTTTAAATTTATTTATTTAACCAACCACCAAACCATTACAACATTAAATCTGAATCTTTATTCAACGTGACGTGTTGAGGTGACTATCCATCAGGAAACCCAAATTCATTATCCTAGGCTAGTGGGACTTAGCCGTTAAGAGTAGCTGCGACTTCTTGATCGAGCCGCTTCGTCTTCCGTTCGTATTGTGCATATTAGATGCCTACCTACCAATCGTTCTTCAACATCGAGGTGAGTTCATAGCCTCGCTTTTCAATCTTTTGAACGTTTTATAACCCGCGAGGGGGATACATGCTTGTCTACAAATTCTTATACTTACTCGGTTATCTTATAACAATGTGATTGTTTTAAGGGATTTTTAGTTTATAGCCCACATGTTTTTACTGGTTTTTTACATATTTTTGGGGTGAGAACATGCTTGTACAAATGCTATTACATGATTGATTTACAAATTGTTACATACTTATTTGCATAGCTCGCTATGGGATATATTATTTGACTTCATTTTTGGTCACAAATATATGCACTTTACTTTTGAAAGGATTACGGATTAGCTTAAGCGGATTGAACTGATGACAAAACGGTACTGCCCGGGTGTTCTTGGAGTGGAACACCTGTTAACGGTAGTACAATATTATTACTTTACTGCACGAGGTGTTCTGGAGGGACACCGGTAAAGGGAGTACTATTTTTAATTTAACTGCTCGGAATTATCTTGGAAGGGGACACCCTGTAACTAAGGGATTACATACTTTATATCACTGCCCAAAAATTGGTACATACAAGTCTAGCGTCACAGTGTCATGAACTTAAATCACTTGGAGGGTGAGCGCGATGATATGAAATAAGATCTATTCGGTGTTGGATCCCTGTTTCGGTGATTTAGCTATCGCCGAACGAAAACATTATAGCGGTGATGTCTACGCGAAATGATGATATAAAATAGATCTATTCGGGATTGACAACCCCCGTTCGGGTGATTAGCTATCACTGGGAACGAACGTTATAACATGTCGGATTATCACGTTGGGACTACAGGGCCCCCAACAAATACATAAGAATTCTTACATGAATTATTAGCTTCAGTTTCATGAGCTTAGAGTAATCGTAAACATTGTTTTATACTCACATGGATATTTACGTTGCCTTGAATAAAATGGCAATACATACTTGAAACATTTTTGGTGACATTAAATTGGTCATGCATTCTTTATAAATCTTTGGAATAAGATTGGTACTTTTGGTGACATTAAATTGGTCATGCATTCTTTATATATCTTTAGGATAAGATTGGTACTTTTGGTGACATAAAATGTGTCGTGCATTCTTTATAAATTTTTGGGATTTTTACATGGTACTGTGATGACACAGTGGATTTCATTCATATTTAAACTAATCTATGAACTCACCAACTTTAATGTTGACACTTTTAAGCATGCTTTTCTCAGGTGAATTAGATGCTTGGACTATTTGAGGTGCATTGGAGTCTTTACATTCAAGTTTTTCATGGTGATGCAATTATGGGACAAACTATCACTTTGATTTCAGAAAATCAACGAGATTGCTTTTCAAACGACACTTAGAGGTCGTTCTCTTGTATCTAGCGCTGTGTATTATGAAGTAGCACCCCAAAGTGGTATTCCGCTGCGTTGTTGTATTTTTGGGGGTGTTACAATTAAGATCCCCTAATTCATGCTCCTCAGCATCTACATAGAAACCATATCTATCAGGTGCTTGAGTTATCCTTCCAGATCTACAAATAGGAACTTTCACACTATGGGGCTCGACCTCATTAGATTCAACCTCATTGTGCCTTTCACTAGTATTTTTAGAAGGTTGTGTATCATCTTTTTGAATTAATTCAAGTCCTACGTTACTCCCACTCGCTTCGAGTAATCCATGACTCCCACTCGTTTCTTATAATGTGAGAGTATTCTCAAAGAACTCAGCATTTCGAGCAATAAAAATCTTATTCCCGAGTGGATAGTAGAAGTAGTAACCCATTGTTTCATTTGGGTATCCTATGAAGATACACTTAATGGATCTTGAATCAAGTTTGTCAGGCGTATCTTATTTTATAAGTGACTTACAACCCCAAACCCTTAAGTAGGTGATGTACTGTCGTGTAGGGTCAATAATGTGATTATCAAGTTTTAACTTTATATTTAGCCAACAAACCTAAAACAACACTTTAACGAGCAGTGTACTCGGTCAAGATAGAGTTTCGTGGTAAGTAGGGTGTCAAACACTAAGAGTGAAACATTAATCCTATATTCTATCAGTATTTTAATTAGTTCTAATTAGTCTATTTACTGGTTAAACCTATGTTACATACATTGTCTAATGATATGAGGGGTTTTCAGCCTAAGAGTCTGGCACTGGTTTGGTGGTGACAAATATCAATTCAATACACAATAAGCATAAAATAAGAAAATCAGAAGATAGAAAAGCGGTACAAGCCAAATGATAGAAAACTGTATTAGCCATATTAAATCCGGTTCAAAGTTGGTTTGTTTGTTTTAGTGCAATGATTTACTTATCTCGAAGCGGCATATCATTCTTAAGACTTAGGCGGGACATCGTCCTAAGACCTAGACACGATTAATCCTGTCATAATTAATGCATCCGCATAAAGCATCCTTTAATTTAATTATAATCTATCTAAGGGAATCAAAGCAGTGATGATCCTGTTAAAACCCTAGCCCAACGGGACTTTACCCACTTATTGTTTGATGATGTTTTATATACTGTAGTCCACTATTTAAATCTTTATCTATTAATTAAGAGCATGATTGCTGAAACATAAACGGGTCACCTATCGGTCCAACTAAGCTCATAATTCAAAGAAAAGACAGAACCTTATTTGTGATCCTATTGGTCCAGTAATATAAAACATGATATCGAGAGCTATCCCGATATCTAGATTACTTTTCAGGTATCACTAGACCCAGTTGAATGATAGGTCGCATATTCAAACACATAAACAAGTATGAGGTGATAAACAAAATTAAACAATCAACGATTAATTAAGAAATTGATTTTAAAACAAACCAAACATTGAACTTTCATTAAGATGGCTAATACCTGAGGGTATTAGCCCACAATCATTGTAATTATACAAGCTAATACTTGACTTTTGTTGTTGCAAATCTCAGCTAGATGTCTACGTGGAATTGTTGTGGATATAAAATAACAGACTTTTTACACACTTGAGAGTAATGGAGCTGATCATCGAACTAACGACTAGAGTCGCCATAATCCGATGGTCTTATCCGCCTAAAGCTCTTCACGCAGCTCCTCCCATTTTGGTCGTAAACTTTTCATTACTGGATATATTGCTTATCGAAATACATTTCAATTTCTTTATAATGGGTCTCATTCTCGGCCATCCATCACCATTTGTTATAGTATTGAGTTATGGTCGCTGTTGTTGGGTATTGGAGCGGAGATTCCCCGGCTCTGACACACTTATCTAATTAGGTTATGCAAACCCATTAAACAGATAAACACTATCGACGAAACAGATAGTATAGACTATTCATTATGGCGCCTCATTTAGTAGCGAAGACTTAGGTGCGATACATCTAAGTACTGCCAAGTGTAAGTTGGGTATGACATACATAAGCCCACGTTGATGTGATTCAGTCGAACATTACAAATAGTAGAAACGAGACTCCCGTCCTCGAACATTTAGAAACTTATGACATAACTTACTCACGCGATTACACTTCTTCTTTGAAAGTTTTCACTTAATTTGAGGACTTTCCCCTATAACTGCGTTATACCAGTCATAGGATCTGTCAATGAATATATTTGCCGAGATTTATCCCATTTTGATGGGATTAATATCCGGACAAACCTAGCCAAAAGTTTGGTTAGATTGAGAAGTATAGAAATCACCGAATTTCGCTGAATAATAAAGTTATAGCGTCTTGTTTAGGACGAGTTTAGTTAACATTAAGTCTTTCCTTGGTTGCACACATCAATCGGAGATGTATAACACATATTTAAATCTCGGGACGAGTGATTCTTATAAGGAAGGTAGGTCCTGTATTCATCACTGAGAATTTTCGAATGACGATTTTTACCTTTTGATTTAGGGTCATGGTTGATCTTATATGAGACCATCTAAATCACGTTTTCACGATCGGACTCTAAAGCAAATTGCTGTGGAACGATAACTCCTGACAACTTTTCAGTTTTTGCCCTTGGGACCTGGAAACGCAGACCGAAAAAGGGCTAAAACACAGCACCGCGTAACTCATTTTTCGAACAATCATACAACGCTGGCGACACACAAAAATAATTAAATTTTGTTTTTAATTATCAGTATTCATTTAATAAAAATATTAAATAAATTAGGCATCATTTTTAATTAAAAGCGTTGTTGATTAAAGCGAGAATACATCGAGATCTTAGAAATCCTTTTTATTTGGGACAAGACGAAACCGCGGTATCACAAAATGAAAACTCAGATAGACTTTTATTAAATGTTATAAAAATATTTATGAAACATCTATCAAGTAATTACTCATTTTTATCCTAGAAAATTGATTGATCGGAATAACAAATTTTTTGGGGGGGGCGGGGGCAAAAAGTTTCAAGAGTTGAATCATCGTTTCAGTCATTCAAACAGATGTCCCGAACGTTTGAGATACCAAAAGACTATACTAAAGAAGTTACAGACTTTAGGATTACCTAAACTATGTTATCTTGCCACTTTTGATATAAAGTTTGAAATATATATCTAATTTTATATTCCCTCTCTCGCCTTTATTGTCAAGCACCCCTCAACAACCACCCTATACCTCCCCCCACACAATGCAATACACTCTCTCCCTCTCCCTCATTTCCGGTCGTCTTCTCCGGCCAGCCCACCGCCGGCCACCACGTCGCCGCCGCCGGAAAAGTTTTTCGGCGGGTTTTCC
Source organism: Tanacetum coccineum (assembly GCA_026074375.1). NCBI lineage: Eukaryota > Viridiplantae > Streptophyta > Magnoliopsida > Asterales > Asteraceae > Tanacetum > Tanacetum coccineum. Next base: position 14,946 of record BQNB010086791.1, read on the forward strand.
GACCGAAACGTAAAACGTTTCTCATCACCGGATCTATTCGATCCCCACACAAACCAACTCGTGTATCATCCCACCGCGCACTCTTCCACCTCCCCCCTCGCATGTCTTCAGTCGACGCTTGCCACCCTATCATAACATCATCATACACCATCTACACCACCTTCATTATAACCAACACACCCCGCTCGCCTCCCCACACCGAAAACCGACCACCTCCACCCGCCTGTTGAATCAACCATTCCAATATCTCCATCTTCATCAGTAGGATCTTCATCACCGGTTAGGTCAACTACACCACCACCAAACTATCCCTTTAATAAGTCTATCTTCGCAGAGTTGGATAACTCATTATGGATCATACCACGACCACTGGGAAGTGAACCAGTCCCCGAGGAACCTAATAAGTCAGATGCTTGTTAGAGTGTTCATCTCTAAAAATCTTAGATTCTAAAATTTTCTATTATATCCTGCAATCTGTATTTCTTTATTAGAACTTGTATCAATTAAGTATCTATGTCAAATAATTCCAATACCACTATGTATGAAATTTTTTGACAATGACTTGTAATATCACTCTTATTCCGTGTTGTCTTATGTTGATAGAATGCCTCCCAAAAGGACATCAACATCTGCAGCACCAGCCATGACTCAGGCTGCCATTAGGCAACTAGTTGCTGATAGTGTTTCCGCAGCTCTAGAAGCACAAGCCACTAACATGGAAAATACTAATAATACCACCGGACCAAGAGAAGCTCTTGTAGCAAGAGAGTGCATCTACAAAGAGTTCATGAGCTGCCAACCTTTCAACTTCAATGGTACAAAAGGAGCTATTGGTCTTATTCGCTGGTTTGAACGGACTGAATCAGTATTTTCTCGTAGCAATTGTGCCGAGAAAAACAAAGTAAAATTTGCTATTAGTACACTAACCGAGGAAGCTTTATTCTGGTGGAATTCATTCGCCCAGCCCATTGGAATAGAAGAAGCCTATAAGGTCACCTGGTCTAATATCAAAAGGCTCTTGATAAAGAAGTATTGTCCCCAAACTGAGATTAAGAAAATGGAAGAAGCCATTACCATAACCTAGAGGTTAATAAAGCAGGTAATAAAACACAATTCTGTACAAGAAACGAATGACCATAAACGAAAGCTTGAGGATAGAAGGAACACCACCAACGGCAACAATAACAACTACCATAACGATAACCATAACAATGATTACCACCAACATCAGAATAGAAGGCAAGAAACTGTCAGGACTCATGCAGCCACCTCGACTAAGAACAAAAAGTATACTAAAAACAAAAGGTACGCAGGAAACCTTCCTTTGTATACAAGATGCACCCTGCATCACACAGGAATTTGCATTGTCAAGTCTCAGACTTGCAACAAAGTGAGTCATCAGAACAGAAACTGCAGAAACAAAGGACCCTCGGACTACTAGATTAGGTTCTAGATATAGCTTTTGTTAGAACCTAACCACGGGATGTGTGGTATAAATAACAACACTTGTCAAATTTTGACTATGTAATGTATGAAGGCAAGTTGTTCATGATATAATAAAGTTATAATCCTATTATATCTCGTTGTTTCATAATATCGTTATCCAGGGTTGCACCCTGATTTTGTTAAACTAACCTTTCGAAATTGATCTTATGCCAATAAAACTTGATATTTTTGACGTCATCATTGGTATGGATTGATTATCCAAGTACCATGCCAAAATTCTCTAGGACGAGAAAGTCGTCCACATTCCTATCAATGATAAAACTTTGATCATCCAAGGTGACCGAAGTAAAACCCGACTAAATCTCATATTCTGTATAAAAAACAAAAGGTATATATCCAGGAGATCCGTCTTTCTTCTTATCTTTCAGAATGTGTATCAATTACCAGGAGTTGAATAAACTTACCGTAAAGAATCGTTACCCATTACCTAGGATTGATGACTTATTTGACCAACTTCAAGGTTCGAGTGTCTACTCGAAAATTGACTTAAGATCAGGCTATCATCAACTGAGAGTAAGGGATAAAGATATTCCTAAGACTGCTTTCAGAACAAGATACGGACACTACGAATTTCAAGTGATGCCATCTGGTTTAACTAACGCACCTACTGTATTCATGGATCTCATGAACCGTGTGTTCAAACCATATTTGGATAAATTTGTGATAGTGTTCATCGATGATATTCTCATCTACTCACATAACAAAGAAGAGCACGCAAATCATTTGAGAATAATCCTAGAATTACTCAAGAAGGAGAAATTATATGCCAAGTTCTCCAAATGTGATTTCTGGATCAGAATCGTGCAATTTCTTGGACACTTAATTGATAGTCAAGGACTTCATATTGATCCCGCCAAGATTGAAGTAGTTAAGAATTGGGCATCTCCTACTACACCCACAGAAATATATCAATTCTTAGGACTTTCTGACTACTACCGGAGATTCATCAAAGGTTTTTCGAAGATTGCAAAGTCTTTGACTGAATTAACCAAGAAAAACAAGAAGTATATATGGGGCAAAGATCAAAGGTCGGCTTTCCAATTACTAAAATAGAAGCTTTGTGAAGCTCCAATCTTAGCATTAACAAAAGGAGACGACAATTTTGTTGTTTACTGTGATGCATCCCATCAAGGTCTAGGAGCGGTGTTAATGCAAAGAAAGAAAGTTATTGCATATGCATCCCGCCAAGTCAAACCTCATGAAGAAAACTATACCACTCATGATCTCGAATTAGGAGCAGTAGTGTTCACTCTTAAAATTTGGAGACACTATCTGTATACCTATATGGCACAAAGTGTAAGGTTTTCACTGATCATAAAAGTCTTCAACATATTCTTAATAAAAAAGAATTGAATATGAGACAACACCGTTGGTTAGAATTGCTCGCAGATTACGATTGTGAGGTTCGCTATCACCCTAGAAAGGCAAATGTTGTGGTAGATGCCTTAAGCTAAAAGAAACAAGTTCAAAACCACTCCTGAGTTAGTTCATTTGTTCATGAATACTCATCCAAACTTTTACACTCCACAATTTTTAAAGCTCAAAACCTAAGCACTCAAAGAAGAAAACATCAACGGCTGAAAACTTACGAGGAAAGAATAAGCATTGAAAGACATACCTGATGGAATGTTGTATTAAGAATCGAAGCTGGTTACCACTCTTTGTAATCTAAGTGGACTTGATCAATGCGAGGAGTCCCATAATCAAAAATATGCCATTCACTCGGGTTATGGACATGATGTATCAGGATTTAAGAAACTCTATTGGTGTTCCAACATCAAAAGGCAATCATGCGAAATTTATGAGTGGGCCAAATGTTTAACATGTTTAGAGTGAGTTATAGGCAGGAATGTCAGAAGCCATCAGCTTACTGGTTATAACGGGATTCTATATGGAAAATGGCGAAGTAATATTATGGATTTCATCATAAAACTACCCAAAACATCAAACGGACATGACACAATCTGGGTCATTGTCGATCGTCTTACCAAATCCGCACACTTCATCCCTACCCGAGAGACAGATAGTATGGAAACCCTTACAAGGTTATACATCAAAAGAAATTGTCTCCGGCAAGGGTGCAATATCTATCATTTGGGATCGTGACAGTCATTTCACCTCCAGATTCTGGCAATCATTACAAAGTGCTTTGGGTACTCAATTAGACATGAGTATGGCATATCATCCCGAAACCGATGGACAAAGTAAAAGGACCATTTAAACACTCAAAGACATGCTTTGAGCCTGTGTTATAGATTTTGGAAAAGGATGGGAAAGACACTTACCATTGGTAGAATTCTCATACATTAAACAGTTACTATCCAGTATCTAAGGCGCACCATTTGAGGCTCTTTATGTCAGAAAGTGCAAATCACATTGTTTGTTAGCGAAGTTGGAGTATGTTCAACTTTCAGGACCAGAAAATAATCATGAAACCAATTGAAAAAGATTATGCCAAATAAATTCGACAACTCTTGCATATAGTGCAAGTAAGACGACAAAGAAGTTACGCTAATGTAAGGCGAAAGCCTTTAGAATTTCAAGTTGGAGATCGTGTTAAGTTGAAAGTATCACCTCTTAAAGGTGTCATCCGATTTAGAAAACGAGGAAATCTTAACCCTCGGTACATTGGACCATTCAAAATCCTTGAACGGATTGGCCCAGTGGCATACAAACTAGAGCTTCCTGAAGAGCTCAGTAATGTCCACAATACTTTCCACGTTTCTCTATTCAAAAGGAAATGATTAATTGGACGAATCCCTTGTCATTCACCAATGAAAGAGCTTCGACTCGATGACAAAACTCAACTTTGTAGATAGTAACTAATGGAGATTTTGGTCGAGAAGTCAAGCCAACTGAACAAAGTCTATCCTATAATTAAAGTAAGTTGGAACTTAAAAGAGGACCAGAATTTACATAGGAATGCGAAGATCAAATTCGTGCCAAATATCCACATCTATTTTCAAACACCACTCCGGCATCCAACTAAATCTCGGGATGAGATTTCTTTTAAGGGAGGGAGACTATAACAACCGCAATTTCTTACATCTATGTTAATTATCATCTATTAAAATTATATTGCACTGTTATATTCTATCTATTATATATTTACCATCTTTTTTACAGAGGGAAAGTTCTTGCCTTTATCTCATTTATGCAACCGTAACTTGCATCTCTAAGTAAAACAAGCTTCACGCAACCTCTATCAATGCCAATATATATCTATGTTTGTATCATGTATTCCATCATAATATGTCAAGTCTATATCTTAAATATCATTTTATACCAAGTTACATTATCCTATTTATGTACTTTCAAAAAACGTTATATCAAAACAAGCATTAAACGTTAACGTTTATATCAAAACCCTAATTATATGTAATGTATACTTATAAAATGAATGTACAAGCCTTTAAAGCATGTGTACAAGTATCATAGCACAACATTTGAATAACATTTCCCTCCAAAACAATGTACAACTTTCTAAAGCTCAATGTACAAGTCAATAATGCAAGAAAGTCAAATTAGGTCATTTAAGCTCCTAAATCACTTTGGTTTCTTTCCACCACTTTAGTACAAGGTACAAGCACTTAATGTATGACTTCTAAACCCTAAACATAATCCCTAAATCATTCTAAAACCTAATTTAAAACCCTAAACCCTAAACAAAACCCTAAAATCCTAATTTCACTTAAACCTTAAAACTAAACCCTAAAACCTAATCCTAAGCCTAACTCAATCCAAAACACTAAACCATTAAATTTTTTTTCCACTAACACTAATCTCTAAAACCTTAATATATCCTTAAACCCTAATACTAACTCCGATCTTAAACACCTAAAGCCTAAACGAGCCCTAAACCTACCCGATCCTCCTTTATGTCTTTGACCCATTTTTAAACCCATGCAACCACCAAGCACACTATGAATCACCAAGTAGCACCTAGTAGCTTACAAAGCACCTTAATCACACCATGCTCACCAAGTTGCAAAAATATCCTCATTGTCTTCTTTTTTTCAGCCGTGGCTCCAATCACCATTCCTACATCTTCATATCTAGTTTTTAGCTATGTTACTCACCCTCCTAACCTCAATACTCACTACTCTAGCCCTAGATATTTTACATCAAGTAAACTTGGTCCCTAAGGGTCTTTCACCCCTATAAATACACGAACTAAGCACCCTTTTCATTTCATCCAACACAACTCATCTCACACCCTCAAATGGAATTCTAACCCTTCCATAGCAGCAATATAATATCAAGAGAAGTCCCTAAGCTCAGAATAGAAGCCAAGAGAAGAAAAAATGAAGTCTTATTTGATAGTCTGAAGCATTTCTAGGCGTACGAGTCATAAAAACCCATTTGTGTACCCCATTTTAGCTCAAGTAAGCCTAAGATATTGTTCCATAAGCTTTTATATTTGTATTATTTATAATGTTCAGTTAATTCTCTTAGAATCATTATATGAACTCTTTGTTTGAAGCTTTGAATCCTCAAAACTCGTGTTGTTTTTATTAAATCCTAAAACCACCCGTTTTGATTTTCTAGCTAACGAATCCTTTTTCTAAACTTTTGTTACGTTAGAACATCTTATTTTATCTTATTCTAATAAGCTATAACCTGCAAATATCATTTGTAATCTTAAAATAAGCTTGCATTCCTTTTTGGAATTGTTTTGCAAATATTTCCATGCATAGGTGTATATATCGTAACTTTTTGAAACTTATAACTAAAAGGGCTTAAAACGTCATTATTCTAAAGTTATTACTATTAGGACCTATTTTGCTAAGTTTCAAAGTTAAAGGTTTAAATTATATATATTTTATATATAAAGGACTAAAGTTGAAAAAGTTTATAAACCAGGGGTATATATTGCCAATTTTGCAAACTTGAAAATATAAAATATAATATTTTTATATAAATTATAAATATATATATTAATATTATGAAACTCGATTTTATTAAAACCCGACACATTTATCGTTATTAATCATAAATCGACGCATTATTTTGTTATATATTTAACGTAATTTTTCATCGACTAACTTTTGAAGAAACTTACAATCTTATCGTATCACGTTACTAGGGAATTTCATGTGAGGGGTTCCATTTGGGTATTTGTTTTGACGAGTTTGTTGGGTTTACGATTTAAAGTGCTCTGGCTCCTCAAATAATACTACGTGGCCTATGGATTATGATAGCCCGAACAGTGATACAATATTTCCATAATTTAATAAATCAAAGATATACGTTAAACTTTATGAAGTTTTGAAACATAAACCATCACACTAAGACTTGACATATCACTCCAGGTTGCGTGACGAAGCCGTTACTTTCACTTGATATACTTTTGCCATCAATCAGATTTCCCTGTACTGTTAAGGTGAGTTCATAGCCTCACTTTTAAATCTCTTTAATATTTCATAAACCCGTGAGGGGGATACATGCTATAAACCATGAATACAAGTGTTTTCTAAATGTATGCTATCCTGATATATTATTGCATCTGTTGTCTAAGTCCCTTTATGCCAAAAGACCTCCACCATCATGGACCATTAATCACTTACGAGTGAACGTGAATATTGTGAATAGGCCTATTAGGATTGACGAATCCCGTTTGTGTTAGCCGGATAGGTAACCAAACGCACTATATTTGAAACTCATAGGTATATGGCAATTACCTACACGGGGGCCATTATCTTTATATATATCATTATTGATATATACACTAGTCAGTTTGAGTGCCATGAGCTTAGACGCAATAATACTGTTTTTCATAATAATTGTACTCATTGCAATTATTACACTTATGGGCGTATAACAACGTAACCCACTTTTATGATGACTTGTATTCACACTATTTATTATAAACCTATGAATTTCACTCAACCATTATGTTGACCTTTTTAGCATGTTTATCTCAGGTAACTGAACATCTTATGGCACGGAATGGTACGGACTTGAAGATGGCTAAACTGATATCATTCAAACTTTATGTTTTCATGTAGATTTTGGGACCTCTGTTTGTAAAAACTCTGATGAAATAATAAATGATAACGTATCTTTTAAAAACGTCTCTTTTGAGTCATTTTCTATGATTATGACTGTTGTACTATGAAATAATACCCCAGATTAGCTTCCGCTGCTATATGTCAAAAATGGAGGTGTTATAAACGTCGTTGGTTAGAGTTGCTCAGTGATTACGATTGTGAAATACGTTACCATACGGGGAAAGCAAACGTAGTGGCCGATGCCTTAAGCCGTAAAGAACGGAAAAAGCCATTACGGGTTTGAGCCTTAATTATGACTATTGGTTTGAATCTCCCCAAACAAATTTTGGAAGCTCAAATAGAAGCACAGAAACCAGAGAACTTCAAAAAGGAAGACGTAAGAGGTATGATCAGGAAGGATATATACCGAAGGAAAAGTTGGAACCTCGCGCCGATGGAAATCTATGTTTAAATGGTAGGAATTGGTTGCCATGTTATAGTGATTTGAGGACTGTGATTATGCACGAGTCCCACAAGTCAAAATACTCTATCTATCCGGGTTCTAACACCATTTGGGTGATTGTTAACCGACTTACTAAATCCGAAGTCTTTGTACCAATGAGGGAAACTGATCCCATGGAAAGGGTGGCAAGAATGTACCTGAAAGAGGTAGTCACGAGGCATGGAATACCTGTCTCAATCATTTGTGATCACGACCCTAGGTTCGCATCAAATTTCTGGAGGTCACTTCAGAAGGCCTTGGGTATGAATTTAGTTATGAGCACTGCATACCATCCACAAACTAATGAACAAAGCGAGAGGACTATTCAAACTCTTAATGATATGTTGCGTGCTTGTGTGATCGACTTTAGAAAGGGTTGGGTTAACCATTTGCCATTAGTTGAGTTTCATATAACAATAGTTATCACGCTAGCATCAAGGCTGCACCATTTGAAGCACTTTATGGTCGAAATTGTAGTTCACTTGTTTGGTTGGGCGAGTTGGAGAAGTTAAAAACTCACTTGGTCCGAAAATAGTTCAAGAGGACATCGAGAAAATTATTCAGATCAAGCAAAGAATCCAAGCCGCTCGTGATCGACAAAAGAGTTACGCCGATTTAAAGTGTAAGTTAATGAAATTTCAAGTTGGAGATAGAGTTATGCTCAAGGTTTCGCCTTTGAAAGGAGTAGTACGCTTTGGCAAACGAGGGAAGCTAAACTCCAGATATGTTGGACCTTTCAAAGTGTTGGAAAAGGTTGGAGCCATTGCTTACAAGCTTGAGCTTCCTCAAGAGTTGAGAAGGGTTCACAATACGTTTCATGTATCCAACTTGAAGAAGTGTTATGCCGATGAACCATTAGCCGTTCCGTTGGATGGACTCCATATTGATGACAGCTTCACGTCCTTCGAAGAGGGATACAGTAGAATCATGGATCAAGAAGTTAAACGGTTGAAGCAAAGCCATATCCCAATTGTCAAGGTTCGATGGAACTCTAGGAGAGGTCTTGAGTTCACATGGGAACGTGAAGACCAATTTCGGAAGAAGTGTCCACATCTCTTCACAAAGACCACACCGTCATCAAGTGCCGTGCCTTAAGCCTTGAGAACAAGGCTCACTTAACGGGGGAAGACTATAACACCCCGTGTTTTCAAGTCATTTTACGACGTCACTTATTTCACTATTTTTTTTAGTCTCGTACGCGTTTGCTTTTAATTTTAACCGTTAAGTTAAATCGCGTAAACTAAAAATTGTCATTCAACATAAACGGGCATTAAACAATTAAATGTTTACGTCAAGCAAGTGTTAGATAATTATTTAGAGGATAATTATTAACTTTGCACATTTTATTTTTATTGGTTACGTAAAGTGTTTACGTTTCGCGATAAAGTACATTTAGGCATAACCGGAACCACCAAAACTTATCTTACGCTCAACAAATAAACCCATTATTTACTAATACTCAAAGTTTTTATAAAACTTCACCCATGTTATCATATTGGCCGAATTTTACATAAAGGAACCAAACCAAAACATACACTTTACAAATATACTCTTTATATACTTACACTACATCCTAAAACTTCAAGACTACAAGTATTTATCCATAAAAAATCAAAGATATTTCCTAGCCACCTCCCCCCTAATTTTCGGATGTAATGTAGTCCTAAGGGGACATTTAGCATACAATTTACCAACTTAGAACTTGTACAACATAGAACTAATTAAACCTAAGTACATGACTAGTGTAATTGACCAAAATTCTTCATTGTTTCACTCTTTGTTGTCTAGCTGTCCATCCCCCCCCCCTTGGTTCATAGTTTTGACTTTCCTAATAGTAACTTAGTATATCCTTGGATATTTATATACAGCATATAGTAAGAAAAATCTCACAAACTATTTCTTAATAGAAAACTTTACTCATCTCTCTTGTTCTCTCCTCCCTAGCCACGACATACATCAAACACCCCTAAATAATCCATACAATTTTATTTACCAAGTATACAAGTGTTATAGCATCATATATAAGGTATCCTAAGGTATATTGAAGGCTTGGTTTAGTGTTTAAAAGGGTTAATCAAGAAAGGTTCAAGATTAGGGTTTTCATTGGAAGTTAGGGTTTATAGTCTTGGAAGCTTGGGTTTTGATTCTAAACTAGGGTTTAGATCTTGTTTCTCTTCATCATACTTCATCATAAGGTCATCTAAAACCCCTACACTCTTTACGTTTGTGACTTTATGTGTATATGATGTTTATATAATAAATACCAAATGGGTTGGCCCAAGTTGGGGGCCCAAAGGGCCGAGCACTGTAGCGTGTATAACAAAACTACGTCGTTTTATTCTACGCGAGGCGTTATTATTTTAATTTTTTTTGTTTTGTGCGGTTTTATTTTTTCGGCCTCATGTTTAATAGTTTGTTTTTTTTATATGGACTTATGTTTAAAGATTTCTTTTTTTAGCTATACGGGATTTTTTTTAATATAATTTTATGGGAACATGGGCGATTTTTACTTTTGATCATGGTTCGATATACTTTGTCATATGCTATATTAATGTTAAGATCATGTTGGAATAGAAGTATAAATATTATACAAGTGATGGTTAATTTATAAAAAGTATATATAAATTAATGGTTTAAAAGTTTACTTATCAAAGTTACAAATGAATAAATGTGAACACTTGATATTCTTGGACAAATGATGGACTAAAGGACCTAAAGTATATAAGACTTGTGAGACGAAGTGTGTTAGAGGACTTGTAGTGTTACATTTATGCTAGAAAGTTTATAAAAGTGAGATTAAACACTTGTTATATAAAAGCTCTAAACTTTCTGTTTTAAATCAAAAAACAAGGTAATTATATTATGTTTTTATAAAATACTACATGTCATGAGTTCGTAGGCATTAGAGGAACTCGAAATCCGAGCTTAACGAAGAAGGATACGCCATTTGCAAGTTTACGATAATAAAAGCTTTTATAAAAACTTATTATTTTCCACATCTGATTAAAATATATAAGTATTTTTCACAGAATGTGCATATTTTTACGATTCCAAAACATTAAGAATCATAATTATTTGATCAATAACGAAGGAAGTTATGGATTTATCATGTTTACGATAATAAATACTTTTATAAAAATAAATTACTGTTCACATCAGAAACATTTTGGAAAATATGTTAGTTAGATAGAACTTTTAATTACGAAGACGTGCTCGAAAGAATCACCAAAATCGAAGTTAAAACGAATAAGATACGACTTTTACGAGATTACGATAATTAAATATATAAAAATAAATTTATAAAAAGTGCATGAACAGTAAAAGTACTGTTCATCAGAGGACCTAAAATACTAAAATGTAATATTTTGATAAATCTTCTTAATACGAAAGCGTGGACTTAAAGAACATACGAAACGGGCTTAAAACGAGAAAGTTACGCCATTTATTAAAGTGATATTTATAAACATTTTTACTTTATAAATATTATTTCACTATTACAATTAGATGGTGATATAGCTATGTAGAATTATATATGGTCTTAGTTATTCAAAGTACTTAGTACTCATACGACCTATAATTAATTAGGTTGCACTCGGACACTGCATTTTCTGTTTGTGATTTACATTATCGATTCATTCACTCAAGGTGAGTTCATAGCCCCACATTTTACATTTATAATGATTTACAAGTTTTGGGGTGAGAAACATATGCATGTTTTACAATTGGACGCAAGTGGACATTTCACATTTACGATTACGTGTTTGCCTAAGTAGCGATAACCTTCTGAGCCTATTATCATGAACTGTCAATTACTTGTTGTGAGCACGAATGTTATAAATAGATCTATTTGGGATTGACATCCCCGTTCAGGTGAGTCATGTTCACTGTGCCGGTATGCCGGACTACGAACGTATACCATGTCGGACATAGGATGTTGCGGATTCGAAAATCATCACTGGCAATGTTGGAAATTTATATTGCAATTCATACATGTCGAGCTTCAGTGTCATGAGCTTAGGGAAACGTAATCACATTTTATGATGTTTGCATCTGTTCCATTATCATGGGGAAATCTTGCGGTCCTACATTATACATTTTACAAACCTATGAATTCACCAACATTATTGTTGATGTTTTAAGCAATGTTTTCTCAGGAGATCAATGAGGTGCAAGACCAGGGATACATTGGTGGTCATTATTTTGGAAGTCATATGTATAAAAGATTTGGTTGCATTACATTTTGGGGAAACATTTGTTATGAACTAGAATCTTTGTATTTTGAACATCGAACAAGTAAAGCTTCAGGCTTATGTAACAAACAATTTGTTAAATCCAATGTATCAGTTTTAAACATGTTTTAAATGGTCGTTCTTATATATATATTGTGCTATTGATCTATGAAGTACCACCCCAGACCCATATTCCACTACGACCCAATTTGGGGGTGTTAGAGATAGTCAAATATTGAATATTAACGAATTGGGCAACAGAGACTCCATAATGAAATTATTTTAGCAGAACAGAAATATGTAGTATACTATAAGACCTTAAACATGAGTAGTCAAAGTACAAGCTTGACGTACTACCAAAATCTTACGCGAGATTGCACGAGGCATACCATTGCAATGGTAGACTAAGGTGTTACTTTAAAAAGCTCGTGTTAGTGACGGTGTTGTTCATGTTGTAGAATTATATTATTTTGGTATCCATCAATGAAAACTCACGGGTATAAATACATAATACATGAGGTAAATAGGCTAGACCCGTCTTCCCATGGTGGTTTCCTCCTGTAGACGAATGGGAGTGGGCTCCAACTAACTACACTAACTATACATGTACTAACCCATCCGTTCTAAAAAATGGCTAGACCCAATAACAACTAAATACATATGTGGGCCTAATAATAAATACTACGAACAGCCCCCGCAGTCAGAGCGAGAGAAGGACAAACACTTCGACTGGAACGAAAATCATCAAACAACGCATATGGTAAGCCTTTGGTGAAGATAACCGCAAACTAGTAACGAGAAGGGACATGTAAAACACGAACATGCCCTATGATGACCTAGTCGCGAATAAAATGTATGTCAATCTCAATATGCTTCGTGCGCTGATGTTGCACAGGATTGGAAGACATATACACAACACT
>BQNB010086792.1:0-28092 GCA_026074375.1 Tanacetum coccineum
ATAAAATCCTATCCTTATTGACAACTACAACACGAACATATTTAAGCTACGATGAGGCTATTCCACATACTCATGATGGGGGCGAAATCGAATTACTATATCCAAAAGAATACTTAAATAGTCTTTCTTTCCCAAACCTACCACCACACAACCTAACTCTAAAAGTAGGTGCACCAATAATGTTATTACGTAATATTAATATTGCTAGTGGTCTTTGTAACGGTACACGTTTAATTGTCACACAACTTTTGCCAAAAGCAATTGAAGCGCGAATCATTACAGGTACAAGAACCAATCAAAAAGTTTTCCTACCACGTATACCATTAACAATAAAAGATTCAAGGACACCATTCATTTTCAAAAGAAAGCAGTTCCCAGTAAAAGTATGTTACGCAATGACAATAAATAAAGCCCAAGGCCAGTCTTTAAAAAAAATAGGCATACATCTTGCGGAACCTGTTTTTAGTCATGGCCAATTATACGTTGCACTCTCAAAGGCTACTACCCCAGATGGATTAAAAATACTAATAAATCGTGAAGGTCATAAACCGTCAAATGCAACAAAGAATATAGTCTATAAGGATTTTCTTTTTCACATTAACACTAAAAATCAGTGAACAACAACAACTGTTTTATAAATATAAATATAAATAATCCTACAATTTTTAGTATGTGTTATATGCTCACTATGTATTTGTCTCTAAATAATTTACCTGCATACAATATAAACTAAATTGTGACACTTACCTGTTTACTTTTTTCAGGCTAATGGCAACCACTAACTACCCTGATACAGCAGACTGCTGGCAGCAAAATGCAAAAATGGATATTGCTATCGAACCTGAATTTCCATGTCATAAAGATAAGCTTAAAACCAACAGATTACAACAAAACTATCGAAGTAATTGTTTATCGCAAATGGGTCTCAGAGCATGTTGTTACCCGTCAGCCAATAAAGTTCTGCTGCATGTTAATAGATAAACAGGTAATTACATAATTATTTTGACCTCATTAATATTACTAACCAATATTCATACTCTCTAATCCGAAGAATGTATACACATCAGGGAACAGCTATCCAAGCAAACATGGATGCCCAAGATACAGAACATTTTGACCGCGTACTTGAACTTGGCAGCGCTTACAGAATTACAGGTTTCAGCTGTGAACATACAGGCCTATGGGAACGGACATTAGAGAACCCAATTTCTCTTGCATTTGGAAAATTCATAAGTGTCCAAGAAATACCAAACACCAATTTTCCAGAACACTACTTCAACTTTGCATCTTATAACGAACTACCAGCAAGACTACACCTTAAAAACACTTTACTCACAGGTAACATTACAATTAAAATTTAACTTTTACTAATTCACGTACTTCTAAATTGCCATTGACAAAAACAGATTATATTGGATATATCCAAGGAGTCAGTATCCTACGCACTTCTGGAAATGCTACAGGTAATCGAACACATCGAAGGATGATTGATATTGAAAACCTCAGGTATGTTTTTGTATACACATACAGTTAAAAATATTTGTGCTAAAACAATATTACACTAGAATCTACATGTTACAGTGGAAACATCATCCGGTTAACACTTTGGCATGAAAAAGCACTTACCTTCAACGTACAAGAATACGAGGCCATGGAAAAACCAGTCATCATAGCAGTCAGTTCCTGTTTGGTTAAGCAATTCAATGGTACACTTTCTTCACTTTTTAAACTCCCAACATTTTATGAACATAAAAATAGCCGTCATTAATCCCATAAATTTAATAGGTTTACAGCTTTCTGCTACATCGGCGACCCACTGCTACTTGAACCCAAACATACCAGAAACCTACCATATTAAACAACAGTAAGCAACACACCGATTTCTTCATATCAACAATACGACTATATTCTTATTAACATATACAATTTTACTATACAGATACCAACAAATGGCCACCACAGTTCCTGTATTAAACATCGACCATCAACGATATCAAGATCTCGAAGCAGAAAAAAATCGGAACTGCTTTCCATTAGCTACCCTTCTTGCAGTGAACCTACAAAATTACCTGGTACTCATCTATTTTCTTTTTGACTTTATATTTAAAAAAAATACAACAGTATCATAAATATCTATCTATTTCACAACGTGCACGGTTCACATCAGATGCAACAATTTACAAAATAAGTACACAAAACAAATAGTTCTATGAAAGATGCGCATCATGTGGAAAACAGGTCATTCCGAGTCATCCAATCCCAACATGCAAGAATCATGGGCCTCAACCAACACCAACATATAGGTAAATACAAATTTTCCTCACCGACTTACATATGAAAACTATATTAACATATACATACATAGAAAATTCATAAGTGTCCAAGAAATACCAAACACCAATTTTCCAGAACACTACTTCAACTTTGCATCTTATAACGAACTACCAGCAAGACTACACCTTAAAAACACTTTACTCACAGGTAACATTACAATTAAAATTTAACTTTTACTAATTCACGTATTTCTAAATTGCCATTGACAAAAACAGATTATATTGGATATATCCAAGGAGTAAGTATCCTACGCACTTCTGGAAATGCTATAGGTAATCGAACACATCGAAGGATGATTGATATTGAAAACCTCAGGTATGTTTTTGTATACACATACAGTTAAAAATATTTGTGCTAAAACAATATTACACTAGAATCTACATGTTACAGTGGAAACATCATCCGGTTAACACTTTGGCATGAAAAAGCACTTACCTTCAACGTACAAGAATACGAGGCCATGGAAAAACCAGTCATCATAGCAGTCAGTTCCTGTTTGGTTAAGCAATTCAATGGTACACTTTCTTCACTTTTTAAACTCCCAACATTTTATGAACATAAAAATAGCCGTCATTAATCCCATAAATTTAATAGGTTTACAGCTTTCTGCTACATCGGCGACCCACTACTACTTGAACCCAAACATACCAGAAACCTACCATATTAAACAACAGTAAGCAACACACCGATTTCTTCATATCAACAATACAACTATATTCTTATTAACATATACAATTTCACTATACAGATACCAACAAATGGCCACCACAGTTCCTGTATTAAACATCGACCATCAACGATATCAAGATCTCGAAGCAGAAAAAAATCAGAACCGCTTTCCATTAGCTACCCTTCTTGCAGTGAACCCACAAAATTACCTGGTACTCATCTATTTTCTTCTTGACTTTATATTTAAAAAAAATACAATAGTATCATAAATATCTATCTATTTCACAGCGTGCACGGTTCACATCAGATGCATCAGCTTACAAAATAAGTACACAAAACAAATGGTTCTATGAAAGATGCGCATCATGTGGAAAACAGGTCATTCCGAGTCATCCAATCCCAACATGCAAGAATCATGGGCCTCAACCAACACCAACATATAGGTAAATACAAATTTTCCTCACCGACTTACATATGAAAACTATATTAACATATACATACATGCAGTTATTGCTTTAGAGCAATTATAGGTGACGGATCAGGAACTATCTCGCTTGCATGCTTCAGCAAACAAGCAAATTGCTTAGTAAAAGATATCAATGAACTCCTTGCTGAAACTCCAGACAGAAATCCTTACCATCTTCCAGCAGCTTTAAAAGAACTAGAAGGTACCAATCACATCTTCCAATTCCATTTCGATGTCAACAGCACTTCAAATAGAAAGGTATTCGTCTTGGACACAGTTTTTAAAGAAACTTTACCTCTGCTTCTAGCACCACCAATTGCACCTTAGCCACTACCAGAACAAATGGTCTTTCCAGAAATAATGGTCACACCACCTGTTGGGCCTGTACCTACATTTCCATTGTCAAGTGAACCACCACAAACGCCACCAAATCTTTCTCCCACCGAACCAGAACCAATACCTATTCCAATGAATGCACCCACCAGTCCGGCACTGTCAACTACCGTTAGCAACGAACCACAATCAAGTGTACCTGACATACAAAAACCAACCCATCCAAAAACAACCCCACCAGGAAACCAAAATCTCATTGAACCTAGCAAGGAGCCGAAAAGGAAAAACCCAACGGAATCATCAACAAGAAGAGCCCTTTTCATGAATAACCAGGAACTAGAACCAACTAAAGATACCAAGAAGAGGAAACATGAAGACAACACCAAACCTGAACCATAATTAACAAAGACAAAAAACATCCAGCAGACTACTACAAAAAAGTCTGTATAACTATAACTTTAACTTACTCTTAAGCTACGTTGTGTAGTGGTCAAAACTTCAAACACAGCTGCATTTGCTACCTTTTGACTTAAACAGTGTAGTATTAAAAACTTGAAGCACGTCTGCAGCTGCTACCTTTTGTATAATCGCCATGGCGTATGACTCATGTATATTGTATGCTAATAGTAAATTTAGCCTTTTTTAACTTTACAATACAAATTTCTCATTTACTTGCACCACCATTTCAATACCAATTGAGGCCAAAATCGTTTTGGCACAAAACAAACCCCGCAGCAACGCGCGGGCAACACTTCCTCTTGTTATATATCAATTGAAGGTTAAAACGATGGCGTTTTGCCACCGGCCCACTTTCACATTTTTATGGGCTAATGGTTTTTGGCTAATGGGCTAATGGTTTTAGAGGGGAAAATTACAAAATCTACCCTCAACTTTTATCTATTTACGACTTTTTAATATAATAAACTTTATTTATCAAATATGTAACACATATTTACCGATTCATTCATAAAGAAATACCCGCGAAAAAATCTTCGCATTGCGAACAAAACGAGCCCAATGTTGCAACACTTCTGACACACGTACGATTTTATAAAAAATATTAAAGTTTAATACATATTTTTGAAAAAAAAAATTTCATATTAAAATAAATCATAGGGATAAAAACGTACAACTTTATGAAAATTTAAATTTTATACCTATACTTTCTGCTATTTATAACTATTTTATATAATGACTTTCTTTTTCCAATATCTAAAAATATCCGTTGACTTCTTTGATAAGAAATATACCGACGAGAGGTCTCTAGATTACGAACAAAACGAGCCAAATATTGATACGCTTTTGAGATGCTTACGATTTTGTAAAAAATGTCGACGATTAATTCACATTTAAAACAATGTATTTTCAAAGCACACCTTTAACTTATCTATTAAGTTTGTAAACTACCCTACAGTTAAATGAAAACTAAATATGTAGAAACGTAGGTAGTCTAGAGACTATTTATGGACAAATTTATAAAAGTTTACTTCTTACAAAAATTACCAGCTCCACAACTACGAAAATGCATCTTCGACACACAAACAAAAATAGCCCCGCCGCAATGCGCGAGCATTATTCTTCCTTTAGACAAACTCAACACAAAACAACTAACAAAATATGTACATTCGACAACTAAAGATGAAATCCAAATAGCTCCACCGCAAAGCGCGAGGGCATATCTTTTCTATCACATCAGTTATAAATACAATCTTAAAAAATAAAAGTAAAAATCTTAGCATATAAAACCCAAGATATATAAAATGACCAAAAAAACCTTTAGCATTTAAAACCCAAGATATATAAATGACTTAAGTAAACTCGAAATTGTTTTTATAACCAAACCAGACCACACGGTTCAACCGATTTAAACGAACCTGTTAAAAAATATGAAACAAAACATACGCTAAATAATCTAGCAAGAACACGCCCGCCGCAACGCGCGGGCCGTGATTCGGCTTGTTATTACTCTATAATACAATTCACAAATGGTCGGTGGCACTGTAGCAGCTACAGTGCTACAGTACCGACCCAAAAATTAGCCCAAAATTCGGCCCAAACTAAAAAAAAAAAAAATTACAAAACGGACCCTCAACTTTTAACTGTTTACGACTTTTTTACATAAATTTTTAAAAAATAAAATAAAAAAGGCCTCTCAAGTTTCTTTTCTTCGCCCCCCGCCGCAACGCGCGGGTTAAATTCCAACTCGTTATATACATATGCTAAAGGGCGGTTGAAACAACATCGTTTCAGCCGGCCCATTTAGTACCTTTTTGTTGTGCTTCCACTTTGGGTCAATTTATTGGGCTCTGACTTTGGGCCGGCCCAATTAGTTTTTTTTAATTTTGTTGGCACAAAATAGGGGGAAAAAAGAATATTACAAAAGTACCGATTTATTCAGATAAAAAAATACCCGCAGAAACATCTTCGATAACTAATAACTTTAAAATAATCGACAGAGTCACAAACGTACAACGCATTAAACGGTGTCGTTTTACGCCACTAAAAACCATAAGCCCAAATATATGACACATATTTACCCAAATCCAATAAAATTATATTAAAAAAAAACCATATAGCCCAAAAAAAACCTTTAAACATGAAACCCAACACATAAACCCATATAAAAAAACAACAAATTATTAAAAATGAGGCCGAAAAAATAAATTCGCACTAAAATAATAAAATAAAATAAAATTTAACGCCCCGCAACAACGTGTAGGACATAAATGCCATGCAGTAACGCGCGATTGTCATTTAAGGCACACCAATCCCATAAAATTATTTAAAAAAACCCATATAGCCAGAAAAAAGAAACCTTTAAACATGAGGCCCAACACATAATTTTTCTAGCTTATAGATGTAATGTGTCGTTTAGTTGGGTTGATTGGCTAAAATATCCTCATCTTGTAACTTTGTAATTTTTCTAGCTTCTTGCTAGTTTTTAATAAAGTGATGTTCAAAAAAAAAAAACTATTAAACATGAGACCGAAAAAATAAACCCACACAAAATACAATAAAATAAAATAAAATAAAATAAAATTAATGCCCCGCAACAACGCGCGAAAAATTAACGCCCCGCAGCAACGCACGAGTAATGGTGCTTGTTTTTAGTAAATTACATATCATTAAGACTATATATGAAGTCTCTTGTTAGACTCAGACTATCATTCAGGTATAGTTTAACTTCAAAAAAAAGCAAAACCATCGGTCTTTACGGCTTTACCTATAAAAAATAATAACATTACCAGTGCAAAATCTATTATAATAACTTTGAAAAGTGAAAAGAATTATGGTGAAATTGCATGTCTTATCCAGATAGTAGTATTTTTAACTAGAGTTAATTACATGTTTGGTCTTTGTGGTTTATACGAAATTGCATGTTTGGCCCTAAAATGCAAAAAATTACACCAATGGTCCATGTGGTTGTCCAAAATGAGTTGACCGGTCTTTTGACCAATATTTCATCCAATTGAAAGTTAACAGTATGGGCAAATGACTAATATACCCTCAGGGACCATTTATGTAACATTTTTTCTTTATTTTTCTCCATCTTCATCTTCATACCACCACCCGTTGGCCACCTTCACAAACCCCCATTACAGGCCGCTTGATATACCCCGTACAATGATTTTGTATTTTCTTATTTTTTTCAATTGGTCATGAAAACAACATCCGACCATTTTTCTTTGTTTTGTTACCTAAAGTCTTATCTTGCTGGTATGTCTGCATCTGGAGCTCTCACCTCTATTCTAAGGCTAATCACAAAAGCTGCTTTTAAGAATGTTGACAATGGACTACGCAAAGGGGCATGTAAATATACTATTCTCTTCTTCTTTTCTTATAAATTATCGACAAGGTCACACACATAAACATACTCTGAAAGTGCATTATATATGTCCATCATCAAAATTGAGAGGTATCTTATCCACTCTTTATCAATCAGTCAAACCGATTACATGAAAGAAAAAAAGGTAAATAAAAAAAATAAATATAAATAAAGTGTCCATACCAATTAAATAAATATCCTATATCGCAGCAACAGATAAAAACCAGTCCAGATGCCAACGCGCGGTTTAAAAACCTTTTTTGCTTGTTTTTTCTTTATTTTTCTCCATCTTCTCTTCATATTCTATTCTTTTTACTTTAAACACCACTCCCACACGTTTGGCCACCTTCACAAACCCCCATTACAGGCCGCTTGATATACACCGTACAATGATTTTGTATTTTCTTATTTTTTTTCAATTGGTCATGAAAACAACATCCGACCATTTTTCTTTGTTTTGTTACCTAAAGTCTTATCTTGCTGGTATGTCTGCATCTAGATCTCTCACCTTTATTCTAAGGCTAATCACAAAAGGGATTTTAAGAATGTTGAATATGGACTACGCAAAGGGGCATGTAATATACTAATCTTCTTCTTTCTTAATAACTTTATCGAAAAGGTCACATACATCTACATACTCTGAAAGTGCATTTATATATGTCAATCATCAAATTGAGAGGTATCTATCCATCTTTTCAATCAGTCAAACTTTGAAACCCTGGATGAGACAACGGGTGTAGTGACCAGCAGAAGAGCTAATCGTCACTTTGAAGAAGAAGGGCCCATCTTGTGTGCAGCACTTGATAAAATGAAGCTGCCATTGTTTCCCGAGTATGAAGTCAGAGTCAGGTATGCAACCGCTTCAGAGTTAACATACACTTTCAAAAATACAACTCAGAATGTTAGAATTTGAAACTTGTAAGTTCTGGAGAATACATACGTTCAAACTTGCTAAGGGACAGTAGTTTTTATGCTCTTTTAGATTAATATCAGGTATGCAACAGAGCACAAATGTGGGGTTGTTGTGAAAGGACCTAAACTAAGTGGAAATATATCAAGAACAGATCCATTAAAAGATAACCGCTTACTTTACAAGCACAACCCATTGATGATTACTGATGGGCAAATACAGGACTGAGGCTAGTAAGCAATTGATACATGTTTTGTCTTCATATTTTTCCTGTGACCTTGCACTTACGCTCTTGTTCTTTATTCCTCTTCTGATTCCACGACTGCATGTTCAGTTGTCTTCAACAATCTCACCTTATTCCACAGTTCACATTCCTCTATATCATAAGCGGGTCGACTATTCACCGGCACCGTTGACGGCGGCAACATCTCCGTCACCCCTTCTTCACCGTTATCTTCATGTTTACGGCTGTGATGACGGTGGTGATGCTTGCGGCGATAATGACGGTGGTGCTTACGGCATTTCGACAGTTCATCTGATTCTTCGTCGGAGGATCGACGGTGTTTGCGATATCGATATCGGTTGCTTGTTTTTTAAAAGTGAAAAAACTAGGGTATTAGGGGTTAGGGTTTATATAACTGATGGTGACTGTGGGGTTAATTGAAGATTTTTTGATTAGATTGTGATGGTTTTGGAGGTTGAAATTTGGGGATTTATGGTTCGGACGAAAGAAAACTGGAAAAACGTGAAGCGGTATGGACTGATTTTTGCATTATTGCTACCATGTGGATATATCAAGCATGAGAAAATATAGAATTTAAGGCCTAAGGTGTGTTTGGATATGGGAGTGGTGGATGGTGGTGGTATAAAAAAGTGTTACATAAATGGTGGTGGTGGTGGACAAAAATAAATAAATAAAAAATCTGGAAAAAAAGTGTTACATAAATGGTCTTTGAGGGTATATTAGTCATTTGCCATTGCTGTTAATTTTCAATTTGATGAAAAATCGATTAAAGGGCCGATCAACCCAATTTGGACAACCACAAAGATCATTAGTGTAATTTTTTCTGTTTTAAGACCAAACATACAATTTCGTGTAAACCACAAGGACCATACATGTAATTAACTCTTTTAACTAAGGGTGAGCATATCGGACCGTCGACCGGACCGGACCGAACCGGATCGAACGGACCGGACCGTTCGGTCCGCGGTCCGGTGTTTTGGACCAATTCGGTCCTCGGTCCGGTCCGGTCCGACCAAAAACCCGAAGATTAAGCCGTGTAGGACCGGACCGGACCGAAGACCGACCCGGACCGGACCGTACCATTTCGGTCCGGTCCTCGGTCCGGCGTTTTGGGTACTTTCGGTCTCGGTCCAAGGTCGGTCCGGTCCGGTCCGGTCCTTGGACCGTGCTCACCCCTACTTTTAACTATGAAAAAAAAGCAACACTATCATCTCTACCTATGAAAAATAACGAGGTTCGTAATTCGCGCGTTGCCGCGGAGCGCTGCGCTGAGACTTATTTTTGCATCGGACCGATATCACCAAGTATTATTTGTTAGTCGTTGGGACTACCCTGCCAACGAAGCGATAACCTTCAAATTGACTATTTCCGTAAATTAATTTAAAATATTTTTATTAAACTTTCAACATTTTTTATAAAATCGTACGCTTGTCAGAAGCATTGCCAATATTAGGCTTCGTTTTAGTTCGCAATTCAATGATCTTTTTCAGTGGAATTTTTTCTTTCGAACTGATCGACAGATATGTTCTCCATTATTTGATAAATAAAGTTTGTTATTTAAAAAAAATCGTAAATAGGTTAAAGTTCAAGACCGGTTCTGTAACGTTTAGCATACTTCAGGGTACGTTTTGGAAATTGTTTTTTTTAATATATATATATTAAACTTCAACATTTTTTTTTTTCTTATAAAATCATACGAATGTCAGCACAGTGCATATTGGGCTCGTTTTGTTCGCAATTCGATGATCTTTTCAGTGACATTTTTTTCCCGAATGAATGATGTTTGCGCTCCCTATTGATGTATAAGGTTTCTATATTTTTTTTTTTTTTTTTGTTTTTTATATAAAAAAGTCGTAAATAGGTTTAAAGTTTAAGGTGGCTTAGTAAAGTTTAACATACTTCAATGTGGTTTGAATGAATTTATTTTTACATTGTTACTCATGAATTTTATTCCATCCGTACCTGATGTTTAATATATTACTAGGTTTTCAACCGCGCTCCGCTTGTCTTACGGAGCATTGGATTTTACATTAATTTAATTATTAATATCAACATCTTAGTTTTACATACATTGAATATTTGTTGGAACTTAAAAGACTTCAACGGATCTTAGAGTTACTACTGCCTCAGGTAATATTGGAAATTTATGTTAAGTAGTTAGTATGGTAGTATTAAAGTTACCACTGCTAGTTACTACTGTTAGTAAAATTTAGTATTGTTAGTAGAAAGTTACTACTGTCAATAGAAGTTAAGACTGCTCAGAGTTGAAGACTGAAAATATGCTAAGTAGTTAATATTGTTAGTACAAAAGTTACTACTGTTAGGGTAACTTAGTACTGTTAGTATAACTTAGTCCTGCTAGAGTAAAATTACAAATGTTAGCGTAAAGTTAGTACTGCTAGTACTTACTACTGCTTATGCCCAGTTAGTGCTGCTGGTTATAAAGATACAACTGTTGAGTAATTACAACAGCTGGAAGGATTATGCTGACAAAGAAAAGGTTAAAGACATATCAGAGACTGTTAAGATTGTTGAGAACAAGAATACTTAGTGAAGATAAGTATGGAATATTTGTGTACAAGATATACATAATGTATTTGTTTAAAAGATTACATTTATATTTAGAAAAGATTATGATATCTTAGGAATGTATTGTAAGCCGACTATGACTCCTTAGTCTATAAAAGGAGGCCCTAGGGCATTAGTTGAGATATCGATCAATCATATCAATCAGTTTTGCATATAAGTTTTCATAGTTGTCAAGTCGAGTCAGAAAAGCTTCAAGGTTGTAAACCCTAGTACTAGTTAAGTTTACTCGTATTATTGATCTAATAATATTGGAGCGTTTGGTTATATCTTTGTTCATACTTACGTTAATGTTTTATCTAATATTTTACGGTATTAAGGTGTAGAATCAGCCATACACTTTAGTTTACAAACAAAGTTTTTACAAAAGTTGTTTTGGATGTTATCCAAGTAACTTAACCTTAGACAACCTAAGGAATCGATCAGGATTGGACCACAAGTGGTATCAAGCTTTATGATTTGATACTTTGATCTAGAAGACATGGAGTTGAATCTTAAAAACATGTGGTATACTGCAAAGACTTTCCCATACTCAAAACTAGGTGGTATGAGTTGTGGGTCATAAGAATTTAACAGTACTTTCAAATACAAGACTATGATCTTTGGGATGTCATAGAGATTAGTACTTCATGGGTTTTTGTACCTACAGACAGCACAGAGATTGGTACTTCAGTAAAAGATGTTTGTGCCTGTAACTGCTGAAGAAAAGACAAATAAGAAGAATGATGTGAAGGCCAGAAGCTTGCTACTCATGGCTCTTCCCAATGAACATCAACTCACATTCAGTCAGTACCCTGATGCTAAAACAATGTTTGCTGCCATTGAAACACAATTTGGGGGTAATGAAGCAACTAGGAAATAAGAAATGCATTTGAAAAGCAACAGTATGAAAATTTCAATGCAACAAGCGCAAAGTCTCTTGACTCTATATTCAACAGGCTTCAGAAGATAGTCAGTATGCTTACAATATTGGGTGTGGTCATTGCTCAAGAAGACTTGAATTCAAAATTTTTGAGACAGCTTGCTCCTGAGTGGAAATCCCATGTTGTTGATTGGATGAATAAGCCTAGGCTGAAATTGAAACAATGAGCATTGATGATTTGTACAACAACTTTAAAATTGTTGAACAAAAAGTAAAGAAATTTGTTAGTGCAAGTAGTGGTGCCCAAAATTGGCCTTTATGACTGCTCCAAGCACTAGCAGTACAGATGATGTTAATACTGCTATACCTGCATATGAAGTTAGTACTGCTAGCCCTAATGTTAACACTGCTAGTCCTCAAGTTAGTACTGCTAGCTTCAGTGATAATGTTGTGTATGCTTTCATGGTTGAGAATCCCAATGGTTCTAATCTCCTACAGCAGGACTTAGAGCAAATTCATGAAGATGATCTGGAAGCAATGGATTTAAAGTGGCAGCTCTCTCTGCTAAGCATGAGAGCAAAAAGGTACTATCAAAGGACAAGCAAGAAAATTTTCTTTAATGCTAATGATACTGCTGGGTATGATAAATCCAAGGTAGAGTGTTTCAACTGTCATAAGATGGGACACTTTGCCAGGGAGTGTAGAGCACCAAGGAATAAAGAGGGTCAGTTCAGAAATCAAGACAACACTAGGAAGCAAGGAAACAATGAAGACACATCTTCAAAGGCAATGTTGGCTATAGATGGTGTAGGTTTTGACTGGAGTGACATGGCAGAAGAACAAGTTCAGACAAACATGGCTCTAATGGCGTTTTCAGACTCTGAGGTATACAATGATAAAACTTGCTCTAAAACTTGTCTGAAAAACTATGAAACTCTTAAGAAACAGTGTGATGATTTGATTGTTAAGCTTAATCAAACTGAATTTACAGCAGCTACTTATAAAAGAGGTTTAGCAACTGTAGAAGAACAACTTATCACATATAGAAAGAATGAGGTTCTTTTTAGTGAAGAAGTTGCAGTTCTTAAAAGAGAAGTAGCTTGCAAAGACTATGAAATAAATGTGCTTAAAAGTGAGTTTGAAAAAGTTAAGCAAGAAAAAGAGGGCATTGAATTTAAAATTGAGAAATTTGATAAGGCCTCAAAAGATTTAGATCAGTTATTAGGGAGTCAGATAACTGACAAAAGTAAAAAGGGTTTGGGGTATAGTGCAGTTCCTCACCCATCCTTAATATATAATAGACTAAGCAAGCTTGATACTGTCATATTCAGGTCCTTGAGAATTCAAAGAGCCTGGAATACAAGAGGTTATGGTACTGAGATAGTAAGCAAGAGTCTAACATAGTTTGTGATAAGAAATCAGATGATTCTAAGAAAACTTCTGATGACTCATTGGTAGAAGAAGAAGTATCAAAAGACACAAGTAGCTTTGTTGAGTCTTCAATTAATGTTGATAAAGAAACTATTTTTCCTGTTGATAAAAAAGGAAGAGACGTCACACCTAAAAATCATGAAAAACCATATAAAAAGTAGTTAGTATGCTGAGATGAATAAGATCACAAACTCCTATGGAATCAAAGGAATTTGGAAAGGACATAAGTCCATCACATGGAACTGTATTTGTGATGTATAACAAAGCTTGCTTTATTTGTGGGAGTTTTAATCATGTACAGGCTCAGAGTAAATACCATCAAAGGGAAGGGATGGTATATGGGAATACATATAACAGGGTGAACTACAACTATACTACCAAAAGATCTCACCCTAATGCTCAAAGGAAACATGGGTTCCAAGAGCAGTTTTAATAAAACTGCCTAAAAACTTTTTAATACTGTCAGGACAGTTTAATAATACTCATCCAAATCTACAGTTTTTTAGTGCTAAAACCAAATTCCATGTTTTTTCCAAAATAGCACAATAAACTGTAAGAAGTCCCTTTCAAGGAAAAATAGTGTTAACCAACAAAAGATTTACCCAAAAAGTTAATGCTGCTAAGGCACAAGCAGTTAATATTGCTAGGCCAAAAGTAGTTAAAACTTCTAGGCCAAATTCTGCAGTTGTTAATGCTGTTAGGTTAAGCAGCAATGCTCAAAGGCCTCACATGCGGGTTTTGGAGACTACCAAACCTGATTGTGCATCAATCACCTTTCAAGAAACATAATTACATGATGCAAGAGGTAGATCCAAGTCTATAATGGCTTGGTCCCCCAAAGGAATCTATAATTTTCCCTTATTTTCCAGTGCAGAGCAAGCCAACAACAAATGACACATGAAAATTGTTGATAGTGGATGCCAAGGCAACATAACGGACATTACATACGATTATCCAAAAGTGTCAAACACATATGGAAAATCAAAAGAGGTCGAAAGACACTAAGGTAACCTCAATCTGGTGGCACCCTAAAAAATCTTGGTGATGGAGGTTGTCCTAAAGAGTTGGTTGATCAAAAAGGAAAGGGCAGCCACTAATGCTTCAAGCTAAGAAGCAGAGCATGGACAGTGGTACATAATTTAAGACCCAAATCCAAGGCAACCCTTTATGGAGCCAAGTCCTTAGGGAATTGGTTCAGGTAGTGGTCCCAGGTGCTAAGAAACTATATTGGGGTTGTAGGTGCTCAAACTAGGTTTGAGACTACATCTAACAGTCCAATGAACACTCCCTCAAGATTACACACTTGGAAGTGGGAGACATATTAAACTTAGGATATTGATGGCACATTGTACAAAACTGTCTGCATTTGTGAGGTCAAAAGAATAGAGAGATTTGTGATATAAAAAGAGGGATATGGTGAGTCAAAAGAAATGAGGGATTTAGTAAGATTAAAAATAGAAAGAGAGATGTGTGAATAAAAACATAAATGAGTGATTATGTGAGAAAAAGAAATGAGAGATATTGTATAACACCTCCATTTTTGACATATAGCAGCGGAAGCTAATCTGGGGTATTATTTCATAGTACAACAGTCATAATCATAGAAAACGACTCGAAAGAGACGTTTTTAAAAGAAAAGTTATCATTCATTATTTCATCAGAGTTTTTACAAATAGAGGTCCCAAAATCTACATGAAAACATAAAGTTTGAATGATAACAGTTTAGCCATCTCAGTCCGTCCACTCATGCCAAATAAATGTATAAGTTACCTAAGATAACATGCTAAAAAGTTCAACAAAATAGATGAGTGAAATTTATCAGGTTTTATAATAAATAGTGTGAAATACAAGTCATCATAAGTAGTTGGTTACGTTGTTATACACATAAGTGTAGATAATTGGCAATTAGTACAATTAATTAATAGAAAATAGAAATTATTTCGTCAAGCTCATGGCAACTCAAACTGACTAGCTGTATGTAGCGAATAATGATATATATAGAAAGATAAAAGCCCCCGTTGTATAATTGCTAATACCTATATTTTTAAATAGTATTGGACGTATTGGTTACCTATCCGGCTAACACAAACGGGATTCGTCAATCCCAATAGGCCTATTCACAATATTCACGTTCACTTCATACAGTGATTAATGGTCAAAGAATAGTGGGGGTCTTTTGGCATAAAGGGACTTAGACAACAGATGCAATAATATATCAGGATAGCATACATTTAGAAAACACTTGTATTCATGGTTTATAGCATGTATCCCCCTCACGGGTTTATGAAATAGAAGATTTAAAAGTAAGGCTATGAACTCACCTTAACAGTATAGGGAAATCTAATTGATGGCAAAAGTATATCAAGTGAAAGTAACGGCTTCGTCACGTAACCTGGGATGATATGTCAAGTCTTAGTGTGATGGTTTATGTTTCAAAACTTCATAAAGTTTAACGTATATCTTTGATTTATGAAATTATAGAAATATTGTATCGTTGTTCGGGCTATCATAATCCAGAAGCCATGTAGTATCGGCTGAGGAGCCAGGGCACTTTAAATCGTAAACCCAGCAAACTCGTCAAAACAAAAACTCAAATGAAACCCTTCATATGAAATTCCCTAGTAACGTGATACGATAAGATTTTAAGTTTCTTCAAAAGTTAGTTGATGATAAATTATGTTAAATTTATAACGAAATAATGCGTCGATTTATGATTAATAACTATAAATGTGTCAGGTTTTAATAAAATCGAGTTTTATAATATTAATATATATTTTTATATTTTATATAAAAATATTATATTCTGTTGATAAAATATAATGCCTAAAAACATTAATAATATTTTTTCACATCTTTACGTTTTGATAATCACAAAATATAAAAACGTTCAACGTAAAATTAAACGTAAACAAGTATTTAGTAGTAAATATTCATTTCAAACTTATATCACTCCAATGTATGAATAAACAAATGCTTGATGCATTTTATGATCAAAGAGATTACGAATAAACCCCTAAGCATGGAAATATTGCAAAAGAAGTCAAAAAGCCATGCAAGCTTATTTTAATATTCCAAATGATATTTGCAGGTTATAGCTTATTAGAATAAGCTAAAATAAGATGTTCTAACGTAACAAAAGTTTAGAAAAAGGATTCGTTAGCTAGAAAATCAAAACGGGTTATTTTTAGGGTTTTAATAAAAAACACATGGGTTTAAGGATTCAAAGCTTCAAATAAGAATTCATATATGATCTTAAGAGTATTATGAACATTCTAATACAGATTATAAGCTTATTGAACAAGAATTAAGCTTACTTGAGCTAGAAATGGGTCGAAATGGGGTTTTCGGGTTCGTACGCCTAGTAACGACTTTAAGGGCTCCCTTTTCTTGATTCTAGCTTAAGGATCTTATACTTCTTCATTGGCTGAGCTAGAACTCCATTTGTGTGTGTATTGAAGTTTTGAGGTGTGATTTGAAATGTATGCATGTTTCGGCTATTTATAGGGTTGAAACACCCTTAGTGCCTAAGTTTTAGCTATGAAAGGTGTCAAGAGCTATGGAGTGGTGATTAAGAAGGGCAATAGATGATTCATGGAAGCTATGGAGTGTAGCAATGCAAGGTGGAGGGTGTTGTGGTGGTTTCGTGTATAATGGAGGACAAATAAGTGACAAGGCCAAACTTAGTGCTTAAGGGTGGTGATAGAGGTGCTTGTAAGATGCTTGTGAGGTCATGGTGATGTCATAGAGGTGCTAGGGTGCTTGCTTGAGGTACTTGGTTGCTAAACTGGGGTAAAAGTGCAAGAAAATGCGGAGTCGGGTTCAATTTCATTTCGGGTTCGGGTTATTTAGGGTTTTAATTCGTGTTTATGTTAAGGTTTAAGATAGTTTAGGGTTTAGGATTAGTGTTAAGATTAAGGTTTAGGGTTTAGGAATTAAAGGTTTTAGGATTAGTTTTAATTTAGGCTTAGTTTTTTAGGTTGTAAAGTGAAATTAGATTTTAGGGTTTTTTTAGGGTTTAGGGATTAAAATTTAGAGGTTTTAGATGAATTATATGGTTTAGAGTCATGCAATTAAGTGCTTGTAACTTGTGTTAAAAGGGTGGTAAGAAACTAAATGAATTTGGAGTAAAATGAACCTAGTTTGACTTGTTATGCATTATTGACATTGTACATTGAGCTTTAGAAAGTTATACATTTGTTTTTGAGGGAAAGTTATTCAAATATAGTCATTGTAACACTTTGCACACACTTTAAAGGCTTGTACATTCATTTTATATGTATACATTACATATAATTAGGGTTTTGATATAAACATTTACGTTTAATGCCTGTTTTGATATAACGTTTTGAAAAGTACGTTAAATGGATAATGTACTTGGTAAAAATGATATTAAGATATAGACTTGACATATTAGGATGTTTACATGATGTAAACATAGATAGAGATGGCATTGGTAGAGGTTGTGTGAGCTCGTTTACTTTAGAGATGCAAGTTACGTTTCATAATGAGATAAAGTAAAAATTTCCCTGTAAAAAGGTGGTATATATATATAATAGATGGATATTACAGTGCATCTAATTTAATAGATAGATATTTACATTGATGAAAATTGCGGGTTGTTATAGTCTCCTTTCCTTAAAAGAAATCTCGTCCCGAGATTTAGTTGGATGCCGGAGTGATGTTTGAAAATAGATGTGGATACTTGGAACGAATTTGATCTTCGCGTTCCCATGTAAATTCTGGCCCTCTTTTAGAGTTCCATCTTACTTTAACTATAGGAATACGACTTTGTTTCAGTTGCTTGACTTATCGATCCATAATCTCCACTGGTTCTTCTACAAAGTTGAGTTTGTCATCAAGTTCAAGCTCTTTCATTGGAATGACAAGGGATTCGTTAGATAAGCATTTATTTATATTGGAAATGTGGAAAGTACTGTAGACATTACTAAGCTCTTCAGGAAGCTCTAGTTTGTATGCCACTAGACCGATCCGTTCAAGGATTTTGAATGGTCCAATGTACCGAGGTTTAAGCTTTCCTTATTTTCCAAATCGGATGACACCTTTACGAGGTGATACTTTTAACATAACACGATCTCCAACTTGAGATTCTAAAGGCTTTCGCCTTACATTGGCATAACTTCTTTGTTGATCTCTTGCAGCTTACAAGCGTTGTCGAATTTGCACTATCTTTTCAGTGGTTTCATGGATTATTTCTGGTCCTGTAAGTTGAACATCTCCAACTTTAGCCCAGCAAACAGGTGATCTGCACTTTCGACCATAAAGTGCCTCAAATGGTGTTTCCTTGATACTGGCATGGTAACTGTTATTGTATGAGAATTCTACCAATGGTAAGTGTCTTTCCCATCCTTTTCCAAAATCTATAACACAGGCTCGAAGCAGGTCTTCGAGTGTTTGAATGGTCCTTTCACTTTGTCCATCGGTTTCGGGATGATATGTCGTACTCATGTCTAATTGAATACCCAAAGCACTTTGTAATGATTGCCAAAATCTGGATGTGAAATGACTGTCACGATCCAAAATGATAGATATTGACACGCCATGCCGGGAGACTACTTCTTTGATGTATAACCTTGTAATGGTTTCCATACTATCTGTCTCTCGGGTAGGGATGAAGTGTACATAATTTGTAAGGCGATTGGATAAATGACCCAGATTGTGTCATGACCTTTTGATGTTTTGGTATTTTGTGATGAGATCCATTGTGATTCTCTCCTATTTCCACATAGGAATCTCTGGTTATACCAGTAAGCCGGATGGCTTCTGACATTCTGCCTTAACTCTAGAACATGTTAAACATCTGCCAACATATTCAGCGATTATTGCCTTCATGTTAGGCCACCAATAGAGTTACTAAGATTCCCTAATACCTCTTGTCAGAACCCGGTGAATGGAATATTTATGATTTTATGGGACTCATGCATGATCAATTCCTCTCAGATTACCAAAAAGTGGTAACGGCAGCTTCAGTTTATTTAATGACAGGGGGCTAGTTCGTCAGGAGCCAAATTAGTCAAATGATTTTGGTATGAGCCGTTCCTGCGTAGTTTTAAGCCTTCGATGTAATTTCTTCTTTAGTGCATATCTGGTTTGAGCTTTAAGAATATTGTTACATCATGACATAAATTCTGGATGGGAGATGGTCATCAAAAAATTGGGGGAATGGATCTAACTCGGAAAGTGGATTTGGATTCGTTCCTTCTGGCTTCTAAAGGCATCTGACTACAGAGGCTAAAAACTATTCTGCCTTCAAGGATGGCGTACAAGACTTTCTAGCACATGTCGTAGAGTCTGCTTATGGCAATTCCTAACCTTTCCGATACCTCCTGTTCCTGACATCACTCAGAGGTACTCAAATGCTGCAATGACTTCTGGATCTTAAGTTTAAGATAGATGCAGTGAAGCCACAGTATTCCTATCTGTTATTCGATTCAACCGTAATACGCAGTAGGTGCACTTCTCTCCTGTCCCGATAGATAGTTCACCATAGTTATAAGAGCGAACACAACTGCTCCTAATTCGAGATCATGAGATTGAAAAGCTTTCTTCATGAGTTATGAGTTGTCGGGATGATATTAATACTTTCTCTCTTTGCATTAAACAACCAGGCTCCCCCAGACCTTGAATGGGATGCATCACAATTTTTTAAATAATAAAATCGTCGTTTCCTTTTGGTAATGCTAAGATTGGAGCTTCACAAAGCTTCTGTTTTAGTAATTAGAAAGCCTGCACTTGATCTTCACCCCAGATATGCTTCTTGTTTTTCTGGGTTAATTCAGTCAAAGACTTTGCAATCTTTAAAAAACCTTCGATGAATCTCTGGTAGTACCGCAAGTTCCTAAGAATTATCGTATTTATGTGGTGTATAGGAAATGCCCTAATTATTAACTGCTTCAATCTTACGGGTACAACATGAAGTCCTTTGACTATTAATTAAGTGTCGCAAGAAATTGCACGAAATGAATCCAGAAATCACATTTGGAGAACTGGCATACAACTTCTCTTTCTGAGTAATTCTAGGATTATTCTCAGATATTTGTGTGCTTTCTTTGTTACGATAGTAATGGAGAATTTCCGATGAACACTATCACAAATTTATCCAAGTATGGTTTACACACACGATTCATGAGATCCATGAATACAGCAGGCGCGTTAGTTAAACCAAATGGCATCACTTGAAATTCTTAGTGTCCGTATCTTGTTCTGAAAGTAGTCTTGGGAATATCTTTATCCCTGACTCTCAGTTGATGATAACCTGATCTCAAGTCGATCTTTAAGTAAACACTCGAACCTTGAAGTTGGTCAAATAAGTCATCGATCATGGGTAATGGGTAACGATTCTTTACGGTAAGTTTATTCAACTCTCGGTAATCGATACACATTCTGAAAGATTCGTCTTTCTTTTTAACAAATAAGACAGAAGCTCCCCAAGGTGAAGTACTTGGTCGAATAAAACCTCGGTCTGCCAACTCTTGAAGTTGGTTAGATAGTTCCTGCATTTTTGAAGGAGCTAATCTATAAGGTGCTTGGGCTATAGGTGTCGCTCCTGGAATTAGATCGATTTGAAATTCTACTTGACGAACGGGAGGAAGGCCAGGTAGATCTTCAGGAAAAACTTCTAGGAATTCTCTGACTACCGGTATGTCTCTATCGTTTCATCGATCCGACTCTTTTCCCATTATTTGGGCTATGAAAACTTGACATCCCCTGGATATATACCTTTCAGTTTTTATACAGGATATGAGATTTAGTCAGGTTTTACTTCGGTCACCTCGAATGATTAATGTTTCACTGTTGATGGGAATGTGGACGACTTTCTCGTCACAGATGATCCTAGCATGATACTTGGATAACCAATCCATACCAATGACGACGTCGAAACTACCGAGTTTAATCGGCATAAGATCAATTTTGAAAGGTTGGTTTAACAAGGTCAGAGTTGCACCCTGAATAACGGTGTTTGTGCTTACTAAGTTTCCGTCAGCCATTTCGATATCGTAAAAGGTATCTATTGTAATGGGTGGAATATTTAGCTTAGAGGCAAGAGATATGGATACAAAGCTTTTATCAGCTCCAGAATCAAATAATACTCTAGCTAGATGTTGGTTTAGAAGGAACATACCCGTGACTACGTTCGGGTTTTGATGAGCATTCCTATCCCTTAGCATGTAGGCTCTTCCCTGGGCATTGTTGTTGGTGGTCTTTTGGCACTGATTTGCATAATGCCCTTTCTCTCCACAGGCATGGCAAGTAACTGTCACTGGTAGCAGATTACTTCCAGTGGCTGGCCCTTTGTTTCTGCAGTTCTTAGTTAGATGGCCCACCTTGTTGCAAATATTACACTTAACAGTGCAAGGTCCTGTGTGATGCAGAGTGCATTTCTTACACAAGGGACGGTTTCTAGTATATCCATTATTTTCAGTTGGGGTGGCAGCATAAGCCCTGAAGGTTTCTTGTCTTCTGTTCTGTTGTGGTTGGTGATTATTGTAGCGGTTGTTGGTGTTGGTGTTATGGTAGTTGTTGTTATTATCGTTGCGGTAGTTGTTGTTGTTGAAAGTTCTTCTGTCGTCAAACTTTCATTTGTGATCACTTGATACTTGCACCGGAGTGTGCTTTGTTACCTGATCCATTAGCCTCTGGGCTATGTTAATGGCTTCCTCTAGAGTTTGAGGTTTAGAGGTGGTAACATTCCCTTCAATACTTCGAGGCAATCCCTCGATGAAAACTTCCATCATTTTCTCAGAATCTGGCACCATAGTGGGACACAAGGTTGCTAATTCCTGGAATCTTCTCACATATGTCTTGAGATCATTCCCTTTCACAGTCAGATGGTAAAATTCGTCTTCCATCTTCTGGACTTCAGTTCGGGGACTGTATTTATTTATCAAAAGTTTCTTGAATTCAACCCAGGTAATCTTGTAAGCTTCTTCTATCCCAATAGGTTGGGCAAAATAATTCCACCAAGATAGAGCTTCTTCAGTTAAAGTACCAGTAGCAAACTTCACCTTGCAGTCTTCGGTATAGTTGCTACGGGAAAACACTGATTCAGTTCTTTCAAACCAGTGGATGAGACCAATAGCGCCTTCCGTACCTTTGAAGTTGATAGGTTGGCAGCTCATGAACTCTTTGTAGCTACATTGTCTTGCCACAGGAGCTTCTCTTGTTCTGGTGGTATTATCAGTATTTGCCATGTTAGCAGCTTGTGCTTCCAGAGCTACGGTAACACTGTCAGCAACTAGTTTCCTGATGGCAGCCTAAGTCATGGCTGGTGCTTCAGATGTTGACATCCTTTTGGGAGGCATTCTATCAACATAAGATAACACGTAATAAGAATGATATCACAAGTCTTAAAATGATTAAAGTTCAAAAATAAACATTGTCATAATAGTGATATCGAAATCATAGATAATTCATATCAAATAAGTATCTATGATTTATTTAGAAATCATGGTATGATTCATAACGATGGAGACGGAGATGATGATATAAGAGAAGTTGTTTTAGGATGGATATATCGGTATTATGAAACAACAAGGTATAACAGGATTACCATTGTATTATATCATGAACAACTTGCAATTGTATTGTACATAGTCAAAATTTGACAAGTGTTGTTATTTATACCACATATCCCATGGCTAGGTTAAAAGCTATAACTAGTATGTAATCTAGTAGTTCTTTGGTCCTTTCTAGCTGTTCTTGAGTTCATAGATTGCATTCAAAAGACTTTCCTTGTCTGCTTGGTGACGGACTTAGATTTCTTCGATGATTTGTTCTAGATTAGCAATCCTGAAGTGAGCTAGAGCAATCTTGTTGTTATTTCCCATTTGCTTTCTTTGAAGTTTAGCAATTCGAGCATGAGCCTTTTGGAGTTCAGCTTCCAGATTGTCGAAATTCTGTGTATAAATCACGCTGACCTATATCTGAGACCTTCTATTTTGTTTTCTATGTGCTCAATGCGGTCGAGAGAGAGTTCATATAGGTGATTCAGAATTTCCTCAATTTGCTCCTCATGATGTCCCAAGACTTACTTATCGAGACATTCTCCCTTCTCAAATTCTTGAGTAGGGCAGAAGTAGAGTAGAATTGATTGTCTTATGGCCTTGTTCATAGGTGACAATAGTTCCTCCAGAAGAAAGAATTCTTGAGGAATAAACATATTGTAAATGGAGGCACAATAGTTTGTTGGTGGAATAGTGATTCTTTAGCTAGTATGTCAAGCATGCCCTCATTATAGGGTCACATGACAAAAGTGACAGAGTTGGTGAAAACTATGGAACTTACACCAAATGAGTTTATATGAAGAGCCTAGAATAAGTTTTCCTGTGAAGCGGGGACATAGTCGGGGAAGCCGAGATATAGTCCCAAGGTTAGATGAAAAACATCCTCAATCTCGAAGTAGGATGGTGGGAGAAGACATCAGTCCTGTTAACGAACCCATGGTAAATAACATAAGTTATTTATAAAATATATAGTAGTTATGTATCTTTACATACTATTCGGGAGATGTAGTGGCACGGAGGACTTTGATGAGTAAAGTAGTTATAGTTAAGGTTTTAACCTTGTTCTCTATAACCGTGGCTCTTGATATCGATCTATAACACCCCTATTTTTTACATATAGCAGCAAAAGCTAATCTGGGGTATTATTTCATAGTACAACAGTCATAATCATAGAAAATTACTCAAAAGAGACGTTTTTAAAAGATAAGTTATCATTTTTTATTTCATCAGAGTTCTTACAAACAGAGGTCCCAAAATCTACATGAAAACATAAAGTTTTACATTTAAAAGAAATGTTTTATTCAAAATAAACATTTTGAATTTCAAATTTTCGGACCTAAAACGGCTAGAAATGGTCCAGTAAACACCTCCCCTGAATAGGACAAAAAGGGAGCGTCTGAATAAGGGGCGGCCCCCTTAATTACATGGGCGGCCCCCTTAATTTTAAGGGGGCCGACACCCTATTTAAGGGGGCCGGCCATAGACCCCGCTCCTCCTTTTTGTCCTATAAATACTGGACTATTCCCCAACATTTTTCTCACCTTTTGCACTCATTCTTTCTGCTCAAAACAGCCCACTTATCCTCTCTAAAATCCTTTGATCATTTAATCATAAAGCTTTGTTTCCAAGTGATCCAAGCTATATTCCTCAAGTGCAAGAGAAGAATACTTCCATCATCAAGTGAAGAAGTATTACACCTTAGTGTGCATAGCAATCTTGTTGCATTCATATCACATATTTGTAAATCAATTGTATATCTTGTAGTTGTGTGTAGTAGCTAGATCTTGGTGATCTTTGTAAGTATAGTTAGATCGTTGTGATCTTACCAAGTAGTGTTAGGTAGTTGTGATATAAGTAGTGTGGTGAAGTGAAGTCGTGAAGTTGTGAAGAAGTCGTGAAGTTTTAAAGAAGTCGTGAAGTTGTGAAGAAGTTGTGAAGTTGTGAAGAAGTCGTGAAGTTGTGAAGTCGTGAACAAGTCGTGAAGTTGTGTTGTGATAGATTGGTTCTAGCTAAGATTAGAACTCGACATTTAGATTAGTGTCGTAAATTGATATAAGCAACGTTGTGTACGGTTTTCTCCGCCATAAGGGAGTTTGTTGACATAGTGAAGAAAACTCTCGAGTTTGGTGCTCGGGGAGTGGAGTAGGGCAAAGAGGTGCTTCGTTACCAAACCACTATAAATCCTCGCGTTGTGGTTTGATTGTTCTTACTCTTATCTCTTGTCTTACTTTATCATTTCATATATTTACATTGTTCATATTGTGCAAGCATTGAATTCACAAAAAGGTCGAATCTAAGTTTTACAAACCCACATAAAACTTAAATTTAAAAAGCGGTAAACTATTCAACCCCCCTTCTAGTTTTCCACATATTCTATATTTTTAAGTTTGCAAAATTGGTAATATATACCCTTGGTTTATAAACTTTTACAACTTTAGTCCTTTATATATAAAGTATATATAATTTAAACCTTTAATTTTGAAACTTGGAAAAATAGGTCCTTATAGTTATAACTTTAGAACAATGACATTTTCAGCCCCTTTAGTTATAAATTTCAGAAAGTTACGATATATACCCCTATTCATGGAAATATTTGAAAAACAAGTCCAAAAAGCCATGCAAGCTTATTTTAGGATTCCAAATGATATTTGCAAGTTATAGTTTATTAGAATAAGCTAAAATAACATGTTCTAACGTAACAAAAGTTTAAAAAAAGGATTCGTTAGCTAGAAAATCAAAACGGGTCATTTTTAAGGTTTTAACCAAAAACGCGTGGGTTTGAGGATTCAAAGCTTCAAACAAGAGTTCATATATTATCTTAAGAGTATTATGAACATTCTAATACAGATTATAAGTTTATGAAACAAGATCTTAGGCTTACTTGAGCTAAAATGGGTCGAAATGGGGTTTTCGGGTTCGTACGCCTAGAAATGGCTTCAAGACTTCATTTTTCTTGCTTCTTGGCTTCTATTCTAAGCTTAGGGACTTATCTTGATCTTTTATTGCTGCTAAGGAATGGCTAGAACTCCATTTGAGTGTGTGAGATGAGTTTGAGGTGTGAATGAAAGTGTTGTGTATGTATTCGTATATATAGGGTCAAAAACCCTTGGTGCCCAAGTTTTCTTAGCATATAAGGGTTTGATAAGTGTCCTAGCTAGATGAGGTGAGTAAGAGATGCTAGTAGGATGAGTAAGGAAGGCTAGAACTAGCTATGAAGATGTGGAATGGGTGTTTGGAGGCCACGACTAGAAAAGGAAGACAAGGAGGTGACAAGGCTTTCTTGGTGGCCATGGGTTGTGATAGAGGTGTTTGTAAGCTTCTTGGTGATGTCATAGAGGTGCTAGGATGCTTGATTGAGGTGCTTGGTTGCTTAAAATGGGTAAAAATGCAAGAAAAGAGGTGTCAGGTTCATTTCATTTTGGGTTAGGGTTTTGGGTTTTAAAATGTAGATTAGGGTTAGGATTAGGGATAGATTAGGGTTTAGGATTATGGTTTAGTGTTAAGATTAGGATTAGGATTAAGGATGAGGGTTTAGTTTTAGGTTTTAAGTGAAATTAGGGTTTTAGGGTTTTGTTTAGGGTTTAGGGTTTTAGATTAGGTTTTAGAATGACTTAGGGTTTAAGTTTAAGGTTTAGGAGTCATGAATTAAGTGCTTGTACCTTGAGCTAAAGTGGTGGTAAGAAACCAAAGTGATTTAGGAGGTAAAATGACCTAGTTTGACTTTCTTGCATTATTGACTTATACATTATTTGTACCTTGAGCTTAAATGAGTTGTACATTGGTTTTAGAAGGAAAAGTTATTCAAATGTTATGTTATGATATTTGTACACATGCCTTGGATACTTGTACATTCATTTTATATGTATACATTACATATAATTAGGGTTTTGATATAAACGTTTAACGTTTAAAGCATGTTTTGATATAACGTTGTTAAATGGATAATGTTTTTGGTAAAAATGATATTAGGGCATAGACTTGACATATTAGGATGTTTACATGATACAAACATAGATATAGATGGCATAGGTAGGTTATGTGAGCTTGTTAACTTTAGTTATGTTACATAATGGAATAAAGCGAAAAATTTCCCTGTAAAAAGGTGGTATATATTGCATCTAATTTAATAGATGGATATTTATATTGATGAAAATTATGGGTTGTTATAATATATACCACTTAAACCCTAATTGTGATAAGACTATGAAACAATCAGTTAAACTTATCATAATCTTTCCTTTCGTTATCTTTTAGAAACGAACCTAGACTCCCTTAGAACCTATCGCCGGCACAAATCATTAGGACATGCTTAGGATCATGTCTTAGTTTTTTATGGTACTTTGGTTTTACATTAGAAACTTACGTGAAGTTAAACGGCACTCTATGTGTTTAACGGTGTGTTGCCCCAAATAGCTCACATATTTCTAGTGTATTGAGTAGTCTTAAACTCACATATCTAACTCCCACTTGAGAGTTAGAGTAGCAGACAGCCCAAATACTAACGACGGAAACGTCTAGCAACACTCACATTCGTTTTTAAAACTAGAAGTGTCTGAGATCAAGTTTCATAAACATTCTCAGTAGCATGGTTATTTTGTCTCTTGCTATAATCATCATTTTGTTCAAATACCGTTAAACCATAGATATGGATCCTAACTCATTCCATATAGTTTAACTATTTAGATTCTCGTTATAGAATTTAATTCAGATATACCAAATGTAATCAAGAATCATCTTGCATTACCCTTTGGGTTCGGCCAAACAATTATCTGATTAATTCTGGAGAGGCGCCAAGGTATTATTCTGCACATATCAAGTGGAGGAACAAATTCTTTGTTGAATACAAGTGTTGTGAATGCTGCTTCACATCACTTCCAATAATAGTCTTTATAACTACCATTTTCAGGACA